>ML093073.1:3921-55954 GCA_003697995.1 Taxidea taxus jeffersonii | reverse complement strand
AAAAAAAAAAGAACTTCAGTCAATAAGAATGGAAGAAAAACAATAACAGAACTGAAAAGAAATGAAAACAGATGAACTTAATTTTATTTTAAATGAATGTCATAACTGGAGGGAAGAAGTAAATGCGGGGAAAAAGGAAGGAAGGAAAGAGGGAGGGAAAAAAAGACGAGAAAAATAACATAGGACATTTGAAACAAAATACTTAACCAAACTTCCTCCATATTGAGCAGAGTTTGGTGTGTAGGAAGGGAAATGTGGGATTGGGGGAATTGCAAATGAATCCTGGACTCTTTTCAGGAGGTTGTTTATTGTAATGCTTCTGAAGCAATTTCTGAAACTATTTTAAATGTATTCCATTATTCTGCAATTGAGTAAATGTATTGATGTTGCTGGTATCCAGGGTTGTTACAGCGAAAGAAGGGAAATACAAATACAAAAATATCAGAGCCGTCAAGAATCTTACAGGATAGATTGAAACTGGAGGAACTGGTGAGAACTCCTGATTTCTAAAATAAGTAAGTAAATGGGGGCGCCTGGGTGGCTCAGTGGGTTAAGCCTCTGCTTTCGGCTCAGGTCATGGTCTCGGGGTCCTGGGATCGAGCCCCACATCGGGCTCTCTGCTCAGCAGGGAGCCTGCTTCCCCCTCTCTCTCTGCCTGCTTTTCTGCCTACTTGTGATTTCTCTCTCTGTCAAATAAATTAAAAAATAATAATAAGGGGCACCTGGGTGGCTCAGTGGGTTAAAGCCTCTGCCTTCGGCTCAGGTCATGATCCCAGGGTCCTGGGATCGAGCCCCACGTCGGGCTCTCTGCTCAGCGGGGAGCCTGCTTCTCCCTCTCTCTCTCTGCCTGCCTCTCTGCCTACTTGTGATCTCTCTCTCTCTGTCAAATAATAAATAAAATATTAAAAAATAATAATAATAAAATAAAATAAAATAAGTAAATGTATGTGGATATGCGTGTGTACGAATATGCCTTTGTGCATATATAAATGTACGTACGTATACATATATGGGCATACATGTTCATGTATTTCTTAGCTTTGTTGGATGAAAGCACCAAGAAGCAAAGACAGCCCCACAGCCATAAGCACTCCTAGAGCTCAGATCTTTGTCTTAATCAATCCCTACTAAAAAGAGCTAAGGTCCTGCAGAGAAATGACTGATTATAGGATTGGGGCAGGTAGGTACAAGATTAGACTGGAACACATTATTATACCAGAAAGAAAAACTTTGCTGAAAAACTGTCGTAAGAATTCCAAGAGCTAGATTGAAGAGGCTCAGACTAGCCAAATCTGGGAAAATTTCTGCACCAAAATAATTTAAGTGCAGTGATGAATTATAAATAATGGGTAAATAATTCATGAATTTTTATCTATAATAGATCAATAAATAAATACCAAAACTGATTGGTAAATGGTAGCATTGGAAAGTCATCATTTTGCAACCATCTTCGCAAGGATCAGATTAGACAAGAATTATCAATGAATGCTAAATATATGGAAATGTTTGAGGCAGAGCAGCATATTTGCTGGCTTTAAAGTGATTCTCCACAGAATGATAAAAATCATCATCACTAATGGGGGACAGAGTCACTGTGTGTCTCCCGATATAATATGCCAAGAAGGACAGAACACAACATTGCTATTGAGAATGCATGGCTTCGATCTAATCATGAAGAAAGAGAAGGTAAACACAAAATGAGGAATAATGTATTTTTAAAAGGGGTTGGGAGAAATCTATTTTTCATAATTATCAATGTCATTAAAAAAAGGCTGGGAAATGTTTCCAGATTAAAGGTAACTAAAGAGATATGACAACTAAATTCAATACCTACTTTGTATAGTGAAGAAGGAAAAAATGCTGTAAGAGATATTATTAAGGAAACTGACAAAATTGGAACATGAAAGGTAGATTAGATAAATCTATGATATCAATATGAACTTTTGAAGTTGATAATTGTACTATGGTTATTTAAGAGAATATACCTATATCCATATTAAGAAATACACAATGAAATATTTAGGGATAAAAGGCCATGATCCATGTAACTTATTTTCAAAGAAAATAAAAACACTAATTTGAAAAGACAGATGCCCTACTATGTTTACTGCAGCATTATTTACAATAGCCAAATTATGGAAGCAACCCAGTCTCCATCGATAAATGAATAGATAAGGAAGATATATTGGATTATGGCCAAATAATGGAATATTATTTGGCCATAAAAAAAATGAGATCTTGCCATTTATGACAACATGGATGGACCCAGAGGGTATTATGCTCAGTGAAATAAGACAGCGGGAGAAAGACAAATACTGTATTATTTCACTTATATGTGGAATTTAAAAAAAAAAAAAAAAACGAACAAAAATCCCCAGACTCTTAAATACAGAGAACAAACAGGTGGTGGCTAAAGGGGAGGTGAATGGGGGGATGGGTGAAATAGATACAGGGGATTAAGAAGTATGAACTTCCAGTTATAAATAAGTCACAAAGATGAAAAGTACAGTATAGGGAAGATAGTGAATAATATTGCAACAATGTTGTATGGTGACAGATGGTGACGACACTTATCATGGTGAACACCGAGTAATGCACAGAATTGTCGAATCAATATGTTATGCTTCTGAAACTAATATAACATTTGATGTTAATTATACTTCAGAAATAAAAAAATAAATAAAACAGATGGGGCAATATATTAACAATAGGTAAACCTGGCGAAAGTGTACTATTTTTACTTTTGCAATAGTTTGTAAACCTGAAGGTTATTTTATTAGAAAAAGTAAAAAAACAGTTGAATTTTTTATTTTAAATGTTTATAGTTTAGGGTGTTGCCAGGGTGAAATCCAACAAATATGACCCAGGAACACCGTTACCTTAGGAAATATCTCCTGAAGAAAATGAGAAATGTTGAAGTAAATTTTTTTGGAAATTGAGACTTAAGTATTTACTCTTAAAGCAAGAGGACCTTTGGGCAAAAAGGCCCATGTGAAGAAAAATCACATGAAGAATGCTAGGAATCAGCAAATTCCACATTTCCATGTCATTAAGTTAAAATTTAAGTTTTGTTTTCTAAAATTATCTCTCTCCACCACCTCTTTCAAATATGAACAAAATACATGGAAGGGAAATTGCCTCTTTTAAAGTATTTACCAAGCAAAATGCAATGATAAAAATGTATGTTCCTACCAGAACATTAATCTTGTCCTTCATGATTAACTATTGCGCTTTTCTTTCATCAGGCTCTGACCTTTAAGGTGTTCCTGTTGTGTGTGTTTTTAATGCTTAACTTTTCTGGAAAATGTGCAGAGGTCATAATGAGGCATAATTATATACAATATATAATTTTCTTTGGCCCTTTTCAAGTGCTAATTTAGCTATCATTTCTTCCTTTAGAATTTTTTAAAGAAATTATTTTTAAGTGAAAGTCTTTTCTTCAGTTTTGGCATGAAGTATATGTTCAATAAGTAATACAGACAGGAAATTTAGCAACGTGTTTGTGAATGTTAAGTGAACTCTGTAAAAATACTTCTTATTTATCTAGATGGAAAACGAGATTCTGAAACAGCTTTTTTTCTCTTCCAGACTCGGCCTTTATGAAAAGGAAGCCACGAGTAACTAGCCTAGCTCTCTTCATCCTCAGTTTCCTTATTGTAAAATGTGTGTCACTGATTAGTCCAGTGCCTGGTATACAGTAAACCCTTACATGATGAGTTATTTTATTATTATTTAGATTGACTTTTAAAATAATATCCAGAGTATGTTTACTGACCTGGCCAGATTTCCTGTAACTTCTTCATTTACTATACCAAACAGTAATCGGTAATCACTATGGTGATGCCAAATCATCAAAGATTAAATTTTGTTTGAAATGTTTGCGTTGCCAATAAGTCACAGGTGACTAAATAAGCAGAGCCTTAGGTTAATAAGAGTATTCTGGTTTACAATCATTCTAAATCAATCAGAATCTGTTTCCTTTTCCTTTTATTTTTTTTAAAGATTTTTATTTATTTATTTATTTGAAGACAGATCACAAGTAGGCAGAGAGGCAGGCAGAGAGAGAGGAGGAAGCAGGCTCCCCGCTGAGCAGAGAGCCTGATGCAGGGCTCGATCCCAGGACCCTGGGATCATGACCTGAGCCGAAGGCAGAGGCTTTAACCCACTGAGCCACCCAGGCGCCCCTCCTTTTCCTTTTAAAAAGTAATATACCTACTGAATATTATACCTATTGAAAATGCCTCTTAGGGACGCCTGGGTGGCTCAGTGGGTTAAGCGGCTGCCCTCGGCTCAGGTCATGATCCCAGCGTCCTGGGATCGAGTTCCATATTGGGCTCCTTGCTCAGCAGTGAGCCTGCTTCTCCCTCTGCCTGCCACTCTGTCTGCATGTGTTCGCTCCTGTGCTCTCTATCTGGCAAATAAATAAATAAAATCTTAAAAAAAAAAAAAAAGAAAAAGAAAATGCCTCTTAGTCTTTCAATGATTAGTAATTTTACAACTTTCCAAAAAATGTTTCTACATACAGTCTGCAAGCAAATACATTACTGATGAGAGAGTGATCCTGAACTTAGAAAGTTCTTAAAGTATTTAGGAGAGAGCCAAAATGAGAGAGCCAGAATGTAACCGTAAAGAAAAGAACTGTTTTCTGAAAAAGTTAAGGAGCTTTCGTTTTACAAAACCTTGCCCTAAGCATCATTAGTCACTTGAGATCAGCAGGGATAAGAGAACCTACATGAAGACTGATTTGATTTTCATACCACTTTAATGACAAGATAAATTTTTGGCAACTTGGACTTCTGTATAAAAAGACATGTTAAAATAAATGAAACATATCTGCAAGCAAGCAAACACACACACACACACACACAGAGGGAATTACTTGTTTTGACTTACTGGCAGTGTAAGTAACTTGATCAACTAATAGAACAAGACTAATTCTATACACCGTAGAGTATTTTTTTATAAACCAGTTGTTAGGGAATATTGGGATTTAGAGAGGATCTTTTGCGTTTTTATGTTCCTAATACCTTCCGTCATTTTAGTCCTTGAATAAATTTTGCTGAATAATGTTTGTTTTATGTCTTAATGGCCCATTTGTTTACAGGGAGGTAGGATGTGTTTTTAATGACAGGATATGTGTAAGGACAAAGAAATATTTTAATAATTTTAGTGTTTCTCATAAAATCATGTTTTAATTTTTATTAAATTGACAAAATCTACTATTGTATGTCTTGATGGTGTGGAAAAAACACCAGATTACACGCGGGTAATCCTTTTCCAAATTTTCACATAAAATGAATATAGAAGGGAGAAAGAGTATGGGCACAGTCTATAAAGTGGACAAACATGGCAGCTTCCATGGTAGAGCTTCCATGTCTGGAAGACATTGATGTTCCGTATCTGATGTCTCTGTAGTTAACCAGGGGTGAATTTACCTAGGCTAACTCATCAGAATTGGCATTTCTCCAATGTAAATGTGAGGCCAAATTTTGTTGCATTTTACATTTGCTTCCCTTAAATTCACTTTTTTAAAGAATGGACTCACCAGAAATCTTGGGTTCTTCATCACTGTGGAGTGTCCAGGGCTGTACATCCATGCACAGGGCTTTCACTTCTCTTTTCTTTTGAAGTCCTTTCTCAGGTTTTGGGGAACTTTTTAACCAAGAGAGTACAAGCCTCAGTATCAGTGATTCTTAAACATAATGTCATAAGGGATTTGTAATGAATAAGAAGGCACCAATATTTTAAAATAATTTTTAGGGTCTCTAGGTGGCTTAGTCCATTAACCATTTGCCTTTGACTCAGGTCATGACCCCAGGGTCCTGGATTCAAGCCCCGCTTCGGGCTCCCTGCTAATCAGCCTGCTTCTCCTCTCCCCCATTTGTGCTTTCTCTCACTGTCTCTCTCTCTTTCTCAAATACATAAAATAAAAATCTTTAAGAAAATACTATTTTAAGTACAAATTAGGTTTGCTTTGAAGTTATGTATAATGTCACTCCATTCAGCTGCATTATGATCCCCTTTATGAGTGGGACAGAAGGGGGTCTTTCCTCACTGGAAATTGTTTATGAATCCTTGGTAAAAGCCTGGAAGGCTCTCACATATGCGAACAACTTCCAAGTTGTGTGTGTTGCAATAGAAAAGAGGAGAAAAGTTGCTTTATGTAGGTCCTGTTTTACTTCAAAACACAAGTACAAATAATCTTTGCATATTTTCTGCTTTGGTGAGGGCCCATCAATCAACGAACAGAACCATCTCAAAGCATTTGTCAAAATGCCTTTACAACAAGAAACAGTAATAATGTGGGCCTGACGTGCACACATCAGTGTGTTATTTTACTCTGAAAATGCAACTACATGGCAAGTCTCCTATTTAGGGGCCATTGATATATGAAAGGTATGTGGTTGCTTTTTAAGGAAGAAGTGACTAAAAAGATCTTCCATGAGTGTCCCCTCCATAGGCATGTGGCAGTGGGAGGTGGTAGTGCTCTCCATGGTGAATTAAGGAAAAGAAGTACTAAGAATGGTTACCTTTTGAACATCTTCTATTCAGTAAGAATGCCCACCTGTGGCCACAGCAGGGTCTGTGGTGAATACTTATTTCCTTGGCAAATTCAGATTTTTAATTATGACCAGCATGTGGGAAATGAAGTGTATCTTACACAATCAAGGATCATGGTTTTTACCTTTGTTTGGGATGAAAAATAAATTTGAAAAGAAGAAAACAAAAACAAACAAAAAAATGGACTCTGAAATGGTCAGGATTTAAAAATGCTTTAGAAAAACGTTTAGAGAAAGGGTTCCAGTTTATTAGTGAATTGAAGTGAGTTTAGGATATGTCAATTTTCCTGATGGTTCTGATTGAGCTAATGACTTAGTCTGTAATTGACTAACCCTCTAAATCAATCAAAGCCAGGCTGTAATAAGTGAACTAAACTTAAGTCCTTAAACCAACTGTGGATGTGGAACAATCTCTAAGTGTATGAAACAAGGCATACTTTATTTTACTAAAGGTAATGTGAAACTAAATCGAGAACTCAACAAAGTCTAGAAAGCAAAAAATAATGATGGTGTAACATGATGTGTAACATGATGTTACATTGATTTGGCAAATGGGACTCCATCTATCTTTAAGAAAATGGTGTCAGAATTTAGAACACTGTAGACCAGAAATGGGAAAACTTTTTCTGTAATGGAGCAAAAATATTTTTGCAAATATTTTAGGCTTTGTGTGCCACATGATCTCTGCCTCAAGTACTTAACCCTGCAGTTACAGTGCAAAAGCAGCCATAGACAATATGTAATCAAATGTGTGTGGCTATGTTCCAATAAAACTTTATTCATGGACACCAAAATTTGAATTTCAAATAATTTTTACATGTCATGAAATACTCTTCTTTTTTTTCAACCATTTAAAAATGCAAAAACCATTCTTAGCTCATAGGCCAAACAATAAAAGGCAGTGTGCCAGATTTAGCCCAAACTGTAGTTTGTTGATCCCTGCCTTCAACTACTAAAGCATGAACTGTTAAGAGTAGCTTGTGAACTTCAAGACACATCAAGAATGTCAGTGACTCATTCCTTCTTCATTAAAGAGTATCTATTGAACATAACATTACTTATGCCCTATACTTGACAAAAATGTTTACCCTGAGTTGAATAATGAAAAAAACAACTGGACACATCTGGATTGTGGGACACTTTGTAAAACTGGCCTGGACTTTTCAGAAATGTCAGTTATGAAGGACCAAGGAAAGAAAGACTAAGAGCATAAGAAAAATGTTCAAAATGAAAAACATGAAAACTAAAAGCAATGCAGGATTTTTGTTTGGATTTGGGATTAATGTAGGCCGAAGCATTTAGATGAAGTGTTAGGATTTGAAATTTAATTTCAAATGGTTCAGCACAGAAGTGTGTGTGTGTGTGTGTGTGTGTGTGTGTGTGTGTGTAGAGAGAGAGAGAGAGAGAGATGAAACTAATGGAGTAAAATATTAACAATAAACAAATCTGAGTGCTGAGTAGGCAAATATTGTACTATTCATTCAGCTTCTATAGGTCTGAAATTATTCAAAATGAAAATTGAAAAAATGTATAGAAAAAAAGACAGTTGTAAATTTAGTTGGTTCAAGTTAAAAAATTTGAAGTATAAGAATTATACAATGCTTGAAAAAGCAGGTATTCATCAAAATTCTAAAATATTAAACTCATTTGGAGATTAAAATAATTTGACTCATAACAAATAGCGGGATTATTTCAGTGTTTTTTGATAGTTGCATCTAACTTGTTCTTAGGAATTTTAGCATGGGTAAAACCCAAGCTGGATGAACGAAGCATAACAAAATCATCAAATTCAGATTCTCAAAAACCCTGAATCTAGATTGTTCTGCTGTTGTGTAAGATGCAGATTTATTCAGTGACCAGAAATCTGAAATTTTTTTCTATAATTGAAATTTTCAGATTCAAACATTTTAACTTCTAGTAGTCAAATCCAGATAGCTCTGCATACTATTTCTACTCATTAGGTTTTTGAAAATGTAGAGAAACTAGATAGAAAACAAAATAAATGGGTCATCACTTAATTTGTTCAGATCACTCTATTCAAAGACATGAAAGGCACTTTCACAAGAAAAACTGTAAACCCTTTGTAGGCAGAGGGCATTCTAGTTGCCTTTGTATCTCTAATGCCAAACACAATGCCTCACACAAGTAGCCACTCAATGAATGTTCGCTGAATGACTAAATAAATGAATAAATAAATGGAGGGGAGGACCTTACTTTATATAGAAACGGGTTAAGTTTGGATTTGATGTAAGGAAAAGATTCAAGATGACTCCGCCACTAGACTGGGCCACTAAAGGACATGATGGATTGATTATTTATTTATTTATTTTATTTATTTATTTAAATTTACAATAATAGAATAAACATATATCTTGAATATATTTTTAGAGAAAACCACTTAAATGTTCAGATATTTTCTACATGTATGATGATAAAGGCAGTTCCTCAACTTCAAGGAGTCTGTCTGCTAACATTCACTCAGGTTGAAATGGATCTGAAAATCATGACGACTGCAGGGCAGTTGAGGGAATGAAGAACATCACAACGGCTGGGAGAAGATGAGTAACTGGCCTCAGTTATCTTCAAGGATGCCATGAGAAAGAAGGGGCAGAAATACTGTGAGCAGCTCATCAGGGCAGAACCAGAACTGGGAGCAAAATTAAAGGCAGAGGGAAGGCAGCACTATGTAGATTTTAGCAACCGAAGAAAGAACCTTCTAACAAAGACACACACCCAACCAGCTTGCCTTAACAAATAATGAATCACTCAGTGGAAGGTGTAGGCAGAGTTGGTGTGACCATTTTTCTAGGATGGCTGGGGAGGGAGTGCCCACACACAGCAAGAGACTGAAGCTATCCCATCCCTTCCAACCAGAAAAAGTACTGTTTGATAGAAGTCATTTTACAAATTCAGTGTTAATATTAAGTAGGTAATTAATAAGCAAATATTTGTAATACCGCAAGGACTTCAGTGAGCATATACCAAGTAAATGGAACATCATGGTCAGCTTGTTCCAGTAGATGTAGACCTTGGCATTACCCGAGGAAAATTTAGGTTGTCTCAATATGTAAAAAATACCGTGCCTTAACAGAGATCCCAAATGCTCTGAGGTGTTTCACAGACTCTCCATCTTGGGCCACTATGTCCTGTTATTTCAAGCCTAGCTAATTTTCTACAGCTGCCTCCTAATGAGCCATTTTTATCTCTAATCCCTTCCACCTGTAATCATCTTGACCACCACTACTAGATGTCTGCCTAGAACTTCTTTTGAACTATTACTACATATTCAGAAGCCTAGAATGATTAATCAATTTAGAAATATGCATGGAAAAGATTAGAAGAGACATAACAATAGTTACTAAAATGGTAAAATTGTAAACTAGTATTTTTTTTTAATGTTCTTGGTGTTGTACTCATGTTCTAATGATAAATACAATCAGGTGCAAAAGAAAGACTTTCCTTACTACATACCATATTACATACAAAAGCTCCAACTTAATTTTCTTAAAAACTCCTTATTCAGTCTCCCAGTTTACCTTTTGCCCATTAACCCTGCAATAAAACTTCACTCATTTTCTGTTGTCTAACTTTCTGGTCCCTTCTAGCCCTTCTCTTCAGCCTCATCCCTCTTTGCTACTTCTGTCTTTGTGCCTCATTTACCACTCTGCTCTCATCCTTGCCTGCAGAACAATTACTGCTTCTCGTTTGTGTGTTCTGGGCATCTGGGCTGTAGGTAAGCTTCCTGAGGGCAGGGCCTTTGCTGATCTATGAATCCCCCACTCTAGAATAGTCCTTGCAGATAAAAGGTGTTAATTAGCTATCAGTTGAATAAATGATTGCATTGCTATTTTCCTAGTTATTTATGTTTTAGTGCAGGTGTCTCAAAATGAAAAGGTACATGTCACCCATACTGTCTAATTCAATACTTAACTTCAGTAAATTTTTATTGGCTACCTACTGTGTATCAGGCACTTTAGTAGGTGTTAGGATATAAATTAAAAACTGCATTTAAGAAGAGCAATAAAGACCAGATGGAATATTTCTCAGCTAATTTCTTTTAACACAAAATAAATACACCTGAAATCTATAGTCTAAGTCAAAATAGTCATATTTTCTAGACCGTCTTTCTAACAAACACATTCAAAAGAATTATATAAAATAAATATGAGACTGACTAGGTAGCCTGAAATCCAATATCAAACCCTTAATGATAAGTAGAGATAAAAAATCTAGGATAGGTTCTTACTGGTTTAGGGGAACTGGAATTTAATCATTTGTGTTCTAAGATCTTTATAGTGATCAGAAAGATTTTGAAAATTGTGAACGCTTCATGTATAGTTTAAGTAATTTTAAGCCTCTTATGCAATATGGGTATTTTGGAAGCTACTACGTGTTGTAGTTTTTCCAGAATCAGATGTAATAATTTGGTAAAGAACACAGGTAGAAGAGATCACTGGTTTTCCTTTTCCCCCAATAAACTATGTTTATTATGCCAATTTTAATTACCATGCAATCTAATGGTTTAAGGCTTATATTTTCCACATCACTAGACATCATAAACATGAAAGCATTTTATACTGTCATTATACATCAATGTTTGTACTTGGTTATACATATATACAGAAATTATTCACACATCTTAACCTTGCTATTTCCTCCTTTCAAACCAACATAATTTTACCGTGAAAGCAGCTTTTTAATAAATGGTATAAGAAATACAGCAAGGCACACTTTTTTAAAAAACTTTTTTCTCATTACCACCTCAAGAAGCATAAAAAACAAAAACATTGTACATAATTTAATAGTAGAATGTCACCAGTTTATAATATACAACACCATATAGTTGTTTCTTGAAGTGCTGCATAGATAATTATTTTTAAAATAAAATAAATAAAATGGCGCTTTTAAAAGTTGCTTAATTTTGAAAGAAGGACCAGTATTTCTTCTGTATGCTGCAATCAAATCAAATGTTGGCCTTTTAGGTAAACCTCTTTCAATAAACATAGGCATCATACCATAAAAGAAAAAAATCCAGATTGAAACATGAAATTGGTCAAGTACGGGCAGGGGTGGGGGTGTCATTCCAGACAGGTGAATTTAATGGACCATCGATTTGCTGGACTGCAGAACTTTAAAGAGTAGATGGGGAGGGAGGAGGCAAACGGAAAAGTCTCGCTGGAGAGGCAGGGCTGGCAGAGGTAGCTCGGGACAGGAATCCATGGGAAAACAAGCAGCTTTGCCGAACTTCAAAGACAATCACCTAAAGAAAACCAGTGCACAATCCAGATCACAAGGCTCATGTGGACAAATCGCATTCGGAGGGAAGATTCATCTCGGGAGAGGTCAATGTAACAAATGGCAGTGATGCGATGAAACCACAGACTAGCCCAGGGTGGGACTAGGAGGCCACCCCTGAGTCAGGCTTATCTACAAGAAACAAAAAAGTGGTAAGAAAAGGTATCAGAAATGACTGTTTCATTGGCAAAACTGAGCCCAAAACTGCCATTTTGGAACTACCTGCTAATGTTCTGAAACAAAAGGATACACAAAACATAGTGATTTTAACAGCCCAAGGTTCACATTTTTTTTTCCAAGGTTCACATTATTGACAAAAATGTTTCAGAATCGATTGAAAAATGCACTGATTTTTTTTAAAGACACGGTTTTAAATAAAACAAGAAAAATCATCAAGTTTGACCTTTTCTCTGGACATCATCTACTCTTTTGCTTGTGAACTCAGTTTTGAACACTCAAGATCGCTTCAAATCACTATGAAAATGTGAGGCCGCTGGTGCCAAGTGACACAGCCAAGTATCCACAGTGATTCACAGCCTGGGAACCCGGACCCTCAGGTGGTTGAACCTTTCCCTCAGGGACTGTGTGTGTGACAGTAGAACTGAACAATTCCACCATTATATGGTGATGAAATGTTCAAAGCTTTGTCACAACCCCAAATGTTTCAGCCCCATACCGGTAAAAGGATCTAACCTGGGCTTCCAGCTGGATTATGAATGCTTTTCATTTCAGGTACAGACGCCCTGTGCAAGTAAGAATGACTCAATTATTTCTGGACATCTTGATGGCTCAGATACAAATTCGTTCCAAACTCAGTCAGTTCTGCCTACTTCTAAGAGGCTGAAAGCAACACGTTGGATGTGAGGAACAGCTGAATTCCCGGGATAGGAAGTAGAGGATGCAATTACTTGAGGTCCTCTGACCAGCTGTCAAATAAGGCAAGGTTTGCTTGTCTGGGTTTAAACCGAGTTCTGGTGTATGATGTCAGGTTTCTTTATTGTCTTTCTAGAACTAAATATTCTCCTTCTCCATCTTTCTCCTTCTCTATAATCATGTAACCTGTTTAGGAGCCAGAAACACTTCAGCAAATGTGGTTTGGCTGAGGTAACAGGAAGCTGGGGAGAGAAGGCAGGTTCTCGAGAACAGGGAGAGATCGACAGGAACAGATGGGCCAAAATTTGGTACAAATACCACAGTAACTCAAGAAAGAGCATGGTGCATTGTTCAAATGCCGAAGCCAGGACTCACTTGAAATATGGACACCGAGTGAGGATCCTGAGGTGAGACAAAGCTGGTCTTACTAAATACCAGTATTTAAATTCTCTCTGGCTAATCAGGTCTTTCAACTTGGCCCACTTGGACAGGGGCCGGCATAATGGACTGAAGCACAGATCTAGGGTGTGCGTGTGTGTGTGTGTGTTTGTGCGTGTGTGATGGGTGATGAATAAAATCTTTGTTATTTAGCATGGCAGCTAGTTATTCAGAAGTGCTGAATTAAAAATAATTAAAAAGCATTTCACACCTACCAGAACATTGACTTACTAAAGTGATTTTAAAGGTAAATTTGTAAGGGTCCACTTGCATCGTTTAGCAAAAAATTAATATACTATCACCAAGAATAGTTTCTTAAGCCTGCTGGGCCAGCTTTGGATCATATTAAACACTTAGTGTCAATCCAACTAACAGAATAAGAATTTACGTTGTATACATGAGAAATGTTTGCTCTTAAAGTTTTCTCAGTTTGTAATGACTGAGTAGGAGCAATTTTACTGGCTATGTGTATACTGGGGCATTCATAAATACAAGTAATTGCTGAAAATCTAAAATCGATGAGCTACCCACAATCACATCTGCAGACCAATAAGACAGGAAAAGCAATGGAGTAAAAAGTTCTGAAGGAAATACATGCATCCTAAATATAGCCCCTCCAACACACACACACACACACACACACACACCGTACACAGCAAAACAAAACTGAAAACCAGAGTAAACCAAAAAGAAAAAAAAAAAAAGTACACACTGGCTAAATGTGATGAGTGAAATTTTTATACCACAGGATTTATCCAGCCTGAAGTTTACAGTTAAGTCATTCACCAAAGATCAGAGGCTTATGATGAGGATTATGAAGAAATAACTGTCAGAATACAGCAAAAAGATTAGTGCAAAGTACATCTCTTAGGCAGGTCCTAGGAGGCACTCCAGACATACTTTATGTGCTTCCTCCAAATGAGGCAGAAATTTCTGGATCTATCCAGTTACCTTTCCTTTGATGTGATTTGCTGTAACTGACCTCTCTATTTTGGTAGAAACATGGCACAGAAATGAAAATAGTGAAAAGCACAGCAGTGTGCCTAGAAATCAGTGTAGATACATCCTGTGTGAGACCATGTTAATTAGAACAGTAAATGAATAACCTCAAAACCTTTTTGAAAAAAATTCTTGGCACAGATGTAGACTGTAGCTGCTGTTCTAAGTTGTAGCTCTCTTCCAGATGACATAACTTCATTTGAGAACTTATTTCTGGGGGGGAAAAAGGCCCAGCAAACTGAATGCGGTGTATTTTATTATCCTGATAGAGCACTCCAACTGATGGTTTTGAAATCGCTTTAAAAAGTAGAGCTTTTTTTCCCCTCCTTTGAATCTTGTAGGAAGAACAATGACAAGAGTCTTAACTGACAGCTTAACTGTCTTATAGACATGAAGTCTCATATCTACCGAATAACTTTACTATGGATTCCTGATATTTAACACCAAAGGCATGGCAGCCTTTTGCGATTAAATAACTTGTCCTGGCTGGTAGTATTTTAACAAAATGCAAATATCCATGCCCAGGTACCCAGTGCTAATGAGGGGGGAATAATGTATGCATCCAGATATTTGGGGTGCGTGATATGGAAAAAAACTGAATCGGACCAGTGGATATGACTATGGAAATGGCCCCTGGCTGATCACAAGTCACTTGGGGCCATGTGAGTTCTGCAGAAGGAAAATCTGGCTGCGTCTCCCATTGTCTGAGACAGAGCCAGGAACCACATCTTGGCGGCTCCAGAAAATATCGCTGACTGGCAGGTAGGCCAGCTGATAGCTTTGCATTGTCATGCCTGTGTAACGTGAGAGCTGCGCCCATCCAACAGCACAGCACATTCACTTGCCCGAGTCCAAAGATGGAGCTGCTTATTATTCTCATTTCCACTCTCTAGCTATGTCATGGACGGAAAACTCCCAGAGTATCTAAAAGGGAGGGTGTGACCCAGGGGCTTCTCCAAGGCCAGTGCTGCTGGAACTCTGGGTCTCCGCATGACCGGTGACTTCAGGGTCCTGCTCACACAACATCATGCTCTGAGGGATGTTGCTTTCAAGCCTTTATTCCCTTGCGGAAAACAACAATCAGCCAGGCTCCGCCCTTCTGCGGGGCTTGGCCGAGCCAGCGGTAACAATCAGTACTAATAGAACTTGTTTAGAAGCAGCTTCTAGAATTGCAGTGACTCTCCCTTAATGGTCAGTTTTACTGCATACTGATGGAGAATGTGATTATGGGGTGGACATGTTTCACAGAAAATACATTTTTCTCTCTCCTACTTTTGTTCTCACTTGTGGCCAATTGTAAATTGAGTCTGAAACATAGAAAATTAGTTGAGCTACATTAGTAAGTAGGATGTCTTTCTTCAATTTTGCATACCGAGTTTATTTTTAGGGTATATATATGGTATATATTCCCCCTCCCCATTTCTAGCAGCTCTACACAGAATCACACATTTTAATGAGCTTAGGGCACAGGTGTTGCAGGAAAAAAAATAATGATGTTTGCCATTCATCTTTCAAATTAAATAATGTGTTTTTAAATAGTAACTTTTTTCATAATACATTATGGGAACAACATTTATCTGTCACATTTTAAAAGATGTATTTGTAATAAATGTAAATTACTTTTAGAAAATCAGTAATTAGGCTCATCAAAAAATAAACAATCTGCCACAAAAAAGATAATCTTTAGCATAGTTAAGTATAATAACTGTTATTTGAATAAGTTAACAAATTAGGGTAGATTGCTTCTGTAATTCATTTCCTATAGCACGAGTTTAGGTTACAGCATTAAGCTTCTGGAGTGGGGGGTGGAGATGGCATTCAGCACCTCACACTTTGGCGAGATACAACTCTCACATTCAAAAGCTCAAAATTTCTTCTTTAGACTTGACTGAGAAAGTATATTCATCACTGGGGCTCAGAAATGGAAAATAACAGAATTTTTGTGTCACTTTCCAAGCTATACCATCATCTCAGAATTATCAATCAATATCTGTCTTATTAAATATGAAGAGTGGAATGACTTTCTTAAAAATTTTGATGGAAATCAGCCTGTCACCTTCAGGCAAAATTCAAAAAATTCTGTTTTTATCAAAACGCCATTAACCTGTCATGTATTCGCTCCACATTTGCTTTCTGGGCCTGTTCTCAGTCTGTGTGTGGATAAATAGGAGCCTCTTCCTTAACATCAACTTTCCCCTCCTGTTTGAGTCCTTGGCCTTGGCTGTGATTAGGAGCTGTGACAGCACAGCCTTCCACTGGGGAAGCAAATGTGATGATAGTTGCATTAGACAGAAGCATAAAAGGGAGGCCCAGATTAGGAGATGCAGCCTTTAACCTAATCATTGTTCATTTCCAGGCACCCGAGGGAGTGGGCTGCTCTGTGTGCAGGAAACTGAAGTGGGGGGCATTGTCACTGGGAATGCATTTTGATCGGAGGGTATAACTGCAATTGGGAGAACCCTTTTTTTCCTCCCTCTGTGGCAGGATGTGAGGTCCTAAATTATTTGGCTACTTCCTCAAATTTAGTATTCTTGCCAGAATTATGTAATAAAGATAATGTCACTAAAAGTATCGCTTGTGACCGTCTCTCTCCCTTTTGCCTCGCAGTTCCTTGCATTGTTGGGAATGTTTCTTCCACCCAAATGTGTTATTCTGATAAATGTCTGCAATGACCAGTCATTCTGACTAGTCTTCTCTCCTATCATGGCATTGTTGACTCAAACTCATAGTTGAAGTATATACAGATATATATTAAATATATGTTAAAATATATTAAGAATATGCATTAAACATGAGGAGCATACATACCTTTCAATGAGATGATTTTCATGCGTGGAGGGGGTTGCATTCTACCTATGCATATTTTTATGTTGTTCTTCATGAAGATTTAGAAGGTTTTCTTCACAGGTTAGAGTTTTGGAGTTGGGACACAATGCAGCCTTGTCTTTTGGCTGCTTTGCCTTTGAGGAGAGTTCTGGAACTCCAGATTTGGCTGAAGCAGCATTATGTTCTTCCGGCATTCCTGATTCACCTGTGTTTTCTGAACTTTCCTTTTCACTGTCCAGCCTTGAAGTGGTTAGCTCCGAGCTTTCCCCACAGATAGCAGCTTGGGGTAAACCATCCGCTTCCTTTCCGACATCAGATTCTTCCTGATGGGGAGGACTTGAAAGAGCCACCATGTCTGCCTCCTCAGCCAAGAGAGACGTATCACTGAACTCAGGGGAGCCAGCTGCTGTTTGTTGGGGCAGAGCAGACTCCCCAGAAGCAGCAGGTTCATCTGGAGGAGGGCTGGAGAGGCAGGGCTCATCTCCATCCAGGTCGTCATCAACACAGGCCTCAAAGAAGCATTCAGGTTCCTCCTTGTCCTCTAAGCCAGAGTCGGTCATGTCCAGTGGCACTGGAGTGTTGCTTTTCTCTTCCACATAACTGGTGACCTCCCCACAATCACTGTCATGAGAGGAGAGAGATAAGTAGGAATAAAAGTCCCCTTTTCTCAGCTGGATGGGCCGGTGAGAATGTTCCAACACCTTCTCCTTGATCTGAGTTAACGAGGTAGGAGCAGCTGCCTCATTTTCAGGTTGAGATTTACTTTTTAGGGCCGTTGAAGCCATGTCGATGATTTCCTTAACAAAGTCGTGTACGGAACAATCCTCAGCATCTTTTTGATGGGAAACATCTGGCTCACAGTCACAACAGGAAATGTTGTCACTGACAGAAACGTTCTCCTCTGTTTCATTTTGTTCAAGTGCTAGGCAGCAATGAGCAGATTTTCCAGCCACGCTTGGTGCATCATTAGATGAAGATTTCAGTACATCAGAATCCTGCCTACTGATAACTCTAGCTTCTGAAGGCAGCTCTGGGCAAGACTTCTCAGTGGGAGTAGAAGCAGTTGTTGGATTTTCAAAATGGTGGTGGTTTTGACATTTCTTTGGACGGTGTCTAACAGTTTGGGGAACACATTTATTTCCAGCAATATTTGTGTCATCTGAGCTATTCACAAATACTTTACACTTACAATGCTCACTGTCTGAATCCTTCTTCCCAGTTGTACCAAGAATTTCCGATTCCTTCGAGATCCCATTCTGTTCATCTTTCTGCCCTTCTGGTGTGCTTTCAATATTGCCATTTTCCATGTCAGCCACATATGGGTCTTTATTGACTTTAAAAATATTTTTCTTATTTTCACCCTTTGTCCCTAACTCATGGGTGTGGGATAAATTCTTACCGTTTCCATTACTTTCGGAAAGACGTTTGATGGAACTGTTAAGCAGAGCCTCGATGTTCAGGGTATCAGAGGGATTGGTCATCTCACGACTACTGACATCCTTACTGCCTTTTATTTCATCACTGAGATTACACCTTCTCTTATCTTTTGTCAAGGAAAGCTTTGGTCTGATCCAGGTCTGCAGTTCATTCTTTATATAGTCCAATCCTGACATCAAGTTACATTCTTCATAAATTTCATCATCTGTTGCAATACTGGAGTCATCATCCTCATCTTTGATGCATAGCTCTTCTTCTGTCAAGGTGAGGGTAGAGCTAGAAAGGAGGTCACTGTCATCTTCATCATCAGTGCAAGCAGAGGTACAAGAGACGTTAACAATCATGCTGACATTGACGTCGCTTTCATCAGCCACCGACCGAGTCAGGCGCTTCCTGAATGATGCATTTGATTCTGGGATCTTGTTCTTGTGTAATACAATATCCTCTGAGCAAAGAGAGAGCTCATCACTGCTGCTTAGTTCTGTAAGAGATGCTGGCGAGTCTTCATTGATAGAAGATGCTATGTCCAATGACAGCTGGCCAGTAAAGGACATCTTTTGGGAACTGCTTTGGAGAGTCATATCAGAGACACTCCGTTTTATCTTTTGCTCTGAAGGGCTCTGGATATTCTCCAAACGATTCAGGAGATCTAGTGTCCTTTTACTCAGTTCACCAACTGAGCCACTGCTCACACTTATGTCCCCAGAGCTGTGACAGCTAAAAAGATCCTCGTTGCTTTTATAGGATGTCAACCAACTTTCTAAAGAGGTGCTTCTCTGGAGGCTGTCACCGCCATTTTTAAGGATGCCCAATCCAAATAAATCACCCCCTGGAGAAAGGGACTCAATAGATGAGCTGTGGGATAACAGGGAGAGCTGTCTGCCATTCTGCATGCCAGTGAATGTCTTCTCTCCATTACCACTTTTATATGAACTTCGATCCATTTCATGGGATGCACTTGCCAAAAGCCTTTCATGGGGAGGTGCATCTGGCTGTAACTCTGTAGCCTGATGTTTAGATTTGCAGGACTTTTTATCAAAATAAAAACCATGAAACAGGGGATCCTCCACATGTGCTTTTTCACTTTGTGACTGTTTCATTATCATTGGTAATTTGAGTTTTGAGCCTTGGAGGTACGAGTAATCATAAAATGTAAACACATCATGTTTTCCTTGTAATTCTTCTCCCAAACAATCAGGGGTATATTTGGTAACACTGTTTAAATCTCCAACTTTTCCATTTACACAACCCACTGGTGAAACGGATGACTGAGAGCTGTTTGGAAGCTTAATGCGCTCCTCCTCATCTTTAAATTTCTGCTTTAACACATTAACTGCATCTCCCATTTGTGGGTCCAGATGTTCAGTTTCAGGGTTACTTGGGGACCCATCCACCACATTAAGCAAGCACATTTCTGAGTTGGTAGTGGTTTCAGTGTCCCCTTCACTCACGATTCCACTCTCACTGCCTGAATTCTGGCTCATGTCGCCTCCATGGCAGGGGCAGGGCTTCACCAAATTGGAACCTCCAACGAGGTCTGGCAAAGATTTGGTGGATGAAAATGAAGAGTCTTTACTGAGACTCTTTGTTAAAACACTAGGCTGTGTCACACTGGTGAACTTCGGATTGTTTTTCAGAAATGGCATGTGGCTGTCTTCATAGAGTTCCACATTGTGGAGGCTGTACACTTGGTAAATGTGTGGACTAGAGAGGGCGGTGATACTCGAGGCATACTGAGATCCCTCACGGTCACCTGCCTCTTCTTCATAACCAGGGTCCTCACTACCTATCTCTTCAAGCTTTAAGGAAGGCATGACAGGTTGGGGTTCTTGATCAAAATCATTTGAGTCTTCATTCAAACTAATTAACTTGTTGCTTATGTCAGTTTCATCCCATTCCAGGGCATCCTCACTCGTCCCATTTAGATCCATCAAGCCAGGATCAATCACATTCAAAGTCTCCTGTGTAGGAGGAAGAGAAAAAGAAGAAGAAGAAGAATTAGGGAACACAAGCATGAACATTTTATCTATTCAAAAATCTCTTGGGAGAGTCAGGAAAGAAATTTGCCCCAAGCATGGCTTTGAAAGATAGCATAATTATCAGCTCTATTCTCCTCTGGAATAATATCCAAAATTATTGAAATGGGTTTTTCTATCAATAGTAATTTGTCACTGAAGGCAATAACATAGATTAAAATGTAACATTATTAGAATCAAGTTGTAATTTTTGGAATAAACCATTTCCTTTCGATTCTTCTACATTTTTAACCTGGAACTGGGTGAAGATAAAACTGTGAGGTAAATGAAGGTAGAAAGAGTACAGCCTGTGACATCTTAAAGGCACATTCGCTCTGATATTCTTAGTTCTGCAGTCCATAGCAGAATACCATTTGCAGCCACAGGTGGCAGACCCCTTCTTCTCTATGCCTGGGCTTTCCACTTGAAGCAGCTTTTGCCAGGGGGAAATAGAATAGACTTGTAGCCACCTGTAGAGCCATTCATGGCTAGAGACCCTTGCTTGTCTATTTTTCCTTCTGCCTTCCCTTTCAGAATTTGGCCCTGTTCCCAAATAGACCCAAGATAAACAACACTTGACTGGTTTTCTCACCTACATGCTATTAGACCCTGAGTCTTGAGCCCCGGTTCTCTTAGTCTCTCTCTCCCTTCCCCAGTCTCTTCCTATGACAGAGATTCGACTTCGATCTTATGAACTTGCCTCACTATTGTCAGTCCTGCCCCTATTTATTATAAGCAGGAACCCTCCCCTCCAGACCTAGAATAACAACTATCTGAAGACTTCCTGACTCTCAAGTTTGACTCGACCCAGATTCTCTTACACTTCATTCTGCCAGCACAGTTGGGATCCTTGATCTTTCCTTGGATGTCCTGGCTTTAACTTGGTTTAGGTAGAGCTTGACACATTAACCTGGGACATCGTGGCTGAACGCTCCTGGACTCTGTCCAGATTCCCTCACCATCCTCACTTGCTGCCCAGCTAACCAGATTCATGCCAGAGCCAAGAGAGGTGATATAGGTATGCAGGCCTTGACAGGCTCACCTTCAGACAGAAACTCAGAATTTTGTAGCTCAGCTTCTGCTTATGCAGGGTAGTCAAACAGATAAGCATGGCTCTAGAACAGTGCCAAGTGGTTGAAATGCTGACCTTGCTGCCTACCAGCTTTGGGCAAGTAGCTTAACCTTTCTGAGTGCTGATCTCTTCGCATCACTTGTGAAGGGGGCTAGCATTATCAGTCTTTTGAGATAATTCTGAATACTAATGAGCTAATGCTTGTGAAAACTGAGGAGGCAGTCAACATAGGGTAGCTCTAACTCTTAGTACATGCAGCATTGCTCGAGAGTGGCCTTGAGTCGATTCATAAAGGATTCTCTCTGCCTACCTTCCCTCCTTATCATTCCTTTCAATTTGTCCTAAAAACCATAAGGGATTCATGACCTGGTAGGTAGAGAGAGATGTCATACAGTATAATAGGTCAGCATATTTGCATTACAATTCAGAATTATTTTAAGGGTCTGGTTGAAAAACAGGCCATGATGCTTGTATTCCTCAGTAAGGGGGGGAAAGACTTCATCAGGAACACATCCACAAAACTTCCCTAAGAAGCCCTCAGTCTTTCCTGGCACTAGTAGTTAAAGGATACCATAGAACCTCATTAAGTGTAAAATACCCATTAGCACTTTATTATACTGGATATGTAAGAGATTATCTGTATAGCCTACTTAAGTTTAAAAGAGTCCAGTTACAAAGTAAACATTAATTAAGGGACATTTTTATATTTTCTGACAGAAACCTTTCATGCTGCCAATGTTAGAGCAGTTCATCTAGAACACTGGCAGTCATCATACTCACTTAGGTATGGAGTACATTCACTGTGATGAATTTTTATTAGGATTTCTGTTTATTCTTTGCTTGCTGATAAAGGAAGCACTAATGACCAGTTAGTATGGCTAGTGAATGTTAAAATCTTCAGCTGTAGAAACAATCAATCAGTTTAATCAAATAGTGTATTAATTTCAAATACTATCTTGCCTGACACCGGGCTCTGAGAGTGCTAATAAATAATTGAACTAGTCTTTCAGAGATGCTCTTTTGTAACTCTCTGGTTGTCTTCAACATTTAGCAGCACAGATTTTCTCTGAGAGTCCTAAACCCGGGGGCTCACACCAGATGCAGGAATTGTGCCATCTGGGTGTTCGTCAGGAGCTTAGCCCAAGTGATGCCTGTAACTTGGACTTGTCTTCCGAGACACAGTCATTTTCTGACCAAATGCTGCCTCTGTGGCTTTACAAATGCAAGCCTCAGGGAGTGGAAGACTTACAGCAGCACCTTAAAGAACAAATCTTTTGCTCAATTAGTAGCTGGGGTGGAGATTTGCCACAGGAGAAAGATGAAACTTCTGGATGTAATATTGTCCTTTCCCCTCCTTAAGTCTCTCTTCCTATATATTTCTTAAATTTATTGTAATTGCTGAAATTTTTTATATGTCGATTCCTGGGACTATCTGACAAGCTCCTTTAGGAAATCGTTGACTTCGGACTTTAAAGTTTATATATTAAAGAAGTGCGATTTGTTCTGCCCTCATTCACTCCCTTCTGTTGTGGATTAAATTCTGTCAATATTTTCAATAAAATCTCCATTTCCTCAAGATATAACCTCAAACATAAAACCTCCCCTGGGAGCAAGTAAGTGTGGAAAGTTTCCAAGAGGAAGGGCACGGGACATTTATATAACTAAAAAGTTATCCTTGAAAGAAATGATAATGTGTATAGAGAGATGTAACTGGCAGGAAAATTATCTGGTCAAATGCTCTCTTTGATGATAGCTCAGCAGCCAGTAATGCTCAAGCTAATTAACCATTTGTTGTTATTTTTCTAGAGAAACTGTCTAGTACTTTTTTAAAAGGCACAAATATTCCTGTCTTTGATAACGTGATAAATCAAAAATGGATTTAGACAAAATCTAATACTTGACTGACACCAAAAGGATGTTGAATAGTTCATAAGGTTCCAATAGAGACACTGCAATTCCAAAGATAATTCTGAGTTAAATTAATTTGTGTGAAGCTCTTTCATTCATAAACTTGCTTCATTGGTGTAGAATTTGGCCTAAACCTAAAGCTCTACAGAAATAATTGCACAGGGGTGCCTGGGTGGCTCAGTGGGTTAAAGCCTCTGCTTTTGGCTCAGATCGTGATCCCAGGGTCCTGGGATGGAGCCTTGCATCGGGCTCTCTGCTCAGCGGGGAGCCTGCTTCCCTTCCTCTCCCTCTGCCTGTCTCTCTGCCTACTGGTGATCTCTGTCTTCCAAATAAATAAATAAAATCTTAAAAAAAAAAAGAAATAATTGCACACACATACACAGATCCCTTCAAGTTCTGCTCAAGAAACAAGTGGATTAATTGGTGCTGGGTTTTTGGTGGTTGGTTTTTGTTGTTGTTGTTTTGTTTTGTTTCATTTTTAATTCTTGGAAGTAGGTTATTTATTTTACCACAATACATATAAAGTAAAAGAGGCTGGAGAAAAGATGATGATGATGATGAAAGAATCAAGATTCCAACTGTAGCAAGTAACGTACATCAGAATTAACTTCTTTCTGTACTTGTATGGCTTTAATTGAATTAGGTCTCCCAGGATTGCATTTCTAGGATTTTCTTAAAATTTTAGTGGGTTTTTATAAGAGATGAGAAACACATACCAGCTAAAGTATGGGGGTGAAGGAGCCCGATATCCTATAAAACAACCCAACAGATATGATGATATGATATGATATAGTTGCATCTTTTGAAAAACTAAAGAAGGTCAAAAAGATCAGCATGAACAGAATGTTCCAGTCAAATTTCTGGTGCTCAAAATGGGCAAAACCTTTAGGAGGTCTTGCAATTTGTGTTCCTCCTATTTATTTTAGGTCCAGGACTTCATTAAGCAATACCGCTTGCAAAGTCCTGGGAATAGAGATTTATCTATAGAAAAGTAGAATATAACAAAAACATACAAATAAATAAAAATGATTAAAAACAGAAACATCATTAACTGTAATTGAGTAAAGATCTGTGTGTTTACCTTAGAGTGAAAAGCAGACCACGGGGAAGTTTGAGGTTGTGGACAGGAGAGAGAAACTACATATATGGATCAGGGTGGGGGAGTCAAATTAAGTAAGGGGAAATTCCAACTTTCATATATTTGTTCTGTTTTCCTGATGCAATTATTTTCTCTTGCCTCCCCCTCCAAATCTAAAACCAGAGCATCTGAGCATTAGATGCAAAATTGTTTTCCAAAACTTGACTTAGGTGGAAATTTTTTAAAAACAAAAACAACATCAACAACCATAACAATTGCTAGTTTTCAGAAAATGGAAAGACAGCTTTTAAGAGAACTTGGAGTTTGTTGTAATCTGCCTCTTTTTGGGCAGAGATAGATTAAGAGTTAGCATGAAAAAAAAATAGGATGAAAAGCAAAGATGTTCACTAAATGCTTATCAATCATTTTGGGATTTAGGGCAGAAATTCAAATAGATCTGAGTGTGAATCCTGACTCTCTTCTCTCACATGTTATCTCTGTGATCCTGGGCAAGTTATTTAACAGTTAGTAGTTACTTAGCTCAACTATTTAATGGGCCTCAATTCTATCATTTGTACATCCAAGATAATCACAGCACATTGGATCTAACTTAGGGAGTGTTGGGAGCTTCAAAAGAGGATATGTATGTCAAGTCCTATGGAGGTGGCAGGAGGTTGGCACGCAATAGGCACCAATGACTGGCAGCTATCAGCATAGATTCCCTTCGCTGAAGTGGGACAGGGCTGACAATTAAATAGCCATAACTATGTTTGCATGAAGACTGGTGATTGGCTGCCTAATCTCTTCAGCACAACCACATGCATGAAATTTAATGAAATAAACATCAATTAGATCCTTTACTCACTCCCATTGCACTATAAATAGGGTGTGGGTTTGCTTTGTCTGTCCTGACTGGCCTTATCCCTCAGGAATATCCAGAGGAGAAAAGACACCTGCCCAGCCCTCAGCAAGGCCCATAACTCAAGCACTTTCTATTTCCTGAAAATAATCTTTTTTTTTTTTTTTAAGGCAGGTCCATTGTCTGTGAAATTCTATCACAACTGACACATGAGAGCAATCAAATCCTGCTCACTATCTATCAGATTGACAATAATGTTAAAGTAACTTGTCTCAGCTCAGAAAATGCTTTGAAAGTCTATCTCACGCTAATGATCAAAAACTGTTCTAGCGAATGCTCTCTTTCAATAACAAAGCTGATCAGAAACTCAAAACAGACAAGTAAAACCCAAAGTCATCTCACAAATTGTACTAAAATGAGTGCTGACATGGACATATTTCCTAGTCTTGACTATACAGACATTTCTGAAATAGTTGAAAAGGAAAAATCCACTGGATGTTGTTTTAAAGTGAGTTTTATAATAGCAAAAAAATTGCCTTAGTTCTCAACAGGGCCTAGGGACAAAAAAAAAAAAAAAAAAAGAGTCCAATATTAAGAATCAGGCGTTCTCCTCCCAGATGTAAACTCCATGAGGGCAGGGGCTCTGTCTGTCTTGTTTCCAATTGAGCCCAAGAACCTGAAACAGTGCCTGGCAGAAAGCAGGTTCTCAGAAACATTTCCTGCATGAATTGCATGAAGAGTGGGCTGTGGTCTCATAATCTCTTCAAGAGATCTGGGGAAAGATCCAAAGGTGACATTCTGCCACGGTGAAATCACCTAGGGAATTTCTGACTTTCTAGCTGGTGCCCCCTCTCAATTAAAAAAGCTAGTACCCTCATAAACATTATGCTCAGTAAAAGCCACATAGAAAAAGTCATATATTGTATGGCTTCATTTATATGAAATTTCCGAGTAGGTAAGCCCCTAGAGACAGAATACAAATTGGTGGTCACCAGGGGTCTGGGGGAAGGGACAAGGGAAGCAATTGTTCAACACCTGTGGGTTTTCCTTCTGGGGCAATGAAAATGTTTTGGAATTAGAAGTGATGGTTACACAACATGGGAATGTACTCTATGCCAGTCAACTGCTTACTTTAAAATGATTAATTTTATATTATGCTAATTTTACCCCAATTAAAAGAAGAAAAAGAAAAAAAAATGGGTACCTGGGTGGCTCAGTCACTTAAGCATCTGCCTTTGGCTCAGGTCATGATCCTAGGATCCTGGGATCCAGCCCTTCGGTGGAGTCTGCTTCTCCCTCTCCCTCTGTCCCCTCCCCTGCTTGTGTGTACTCTCTCTCTCTCAAATAAATAAAATCTTTAAAAATATAAACATAAAATAAAATAAAATAAACAAACAAGCTAACAGGAGTCTTCAATCCCGTTAAGTTTCAGAGCCTGTAATGCCATCACTCTCTCAAGGAACTTGCTTATAAAAATATTACAACAGATAATATATCTGAATTCATTTATATTTTGGTGCATATATTATCAATAAAGATAATTTTTTATTACATCCTTCTTTGTTTGGTCTGTGTGCATGCTCATTATTGTCAGAAATGCTGAGAAAAGAGCATCCTGTATGTAGTACTTCTCTTAGCTCAACTTCATTCGTTTTGATGCATTAGGCTCTTTTGAAGAGACAGGAGTGGGATTAATAGACCCCTTATTTGCTGGGCTGGTCCAATCTCCTTTGACCTCATTTTACTGGATTCCTCTGTAGTATTTGACTCCATTTTTCTTGAAACTTTCTCCTCCTTTGGCTACTTTGATGCTAAAGCCTCCTCATAAAATCCATTTCACCTGCCTTTTAGATGACAGGATGTCTCATAGTTCTGTCTTGCCTCTTTTCACCCTATAAGACTTCCCAGCCTTGAGTTTAACCATCACTGCTATTGTCTATTATTTTGAAGGGTATATATGCTACATTTAAGAGAAAGGAATTCAAGAGAAAGTATGGGGGAGAGGGACATTGCAAGAAAAGGGAACAGTAAGAAGCAAAGGCAGATGGGATAGAACTTTATGGGTACTTTCATAGGAGGAAAGAGCAACCAGCAAAGGAAACAAACAGCAGGAAAACGCAAGGAGGACTGGTATAATATTACGGAAGCTGAGAGAAGAGGACATTTAAAGCAGTGGGTGGTTTAGAGTGTTATAAGAGCAGAAGAAATAAGAAGAATGGGAGGTGAGGGAAGGCCACTTAATTAGCAAGAAGAAAGTAATCTGTAACCCTAGAGAGGGCAGGTCCTAGAGACTGGAAGGTCAGGATTGAGCATTGGATGTGCCAGAGAGTGGCCTGAAGAAATCCTGGCTCCCCAGTAACACTGCTGTTGAAATCGGGAGCCCTGTCGTACCAGGTGCCCTTCATCACCTTTTGTGTCCTCCAGCATTAGTCTTGGAAGGAGAACGGAAGTGGAGAAACCACAGAAGCCAAAGAATGTATAAGGTTCAATAAACAGGGTGATCCTGAGGCTGTAGGAAGGAATTCCACAGAAGAAAGAAGGATCCATAAAACAGAAGCACTGCTTTCTTCCTTTCCTACAATTTCAGTTTCACTGGAGAGCCGGCTTCCCCAGGACTGTTATTCAGATCAAGAAGCAGTATCTTGGGGCACCTCTGCCTTTGGCTTGGGTCATGGTCTTGGGGTCCTGGGATCGAGTCCCACATCAGGCTCTCTGTTCTGTGGGTAGCCTGCTTCCCCCCACCATCTCTCTCTGCCTGCCTCTCTGCCTACTTGTGATCTCTCTCTGTCAAATAAATAAATAAAATCTTAAAAAAAAAAAAGAAGCAGTATCTTCATGCCAATCAATTAAAGACATTTAGATATTGTCATAATTACTAACTCATAGGTGCAGTAGTCTCAGTGTTGGTAGTACTAAAGCTACATGGCAATAGTCAGATGCCTTGCTTCAAGCTATGTTGTCCTTAAGCATGTTAATTATGGTGTAAATCATTACTCATATCTGTTAGGTGTCCACTGTAGGAAAAAGGTCCCTTCCCACCCAACTCCGAACGTTTTATGGGAAGTAACTCAAAAAATCATCTGCTACCATTGGTAAATAAATCATTTTGTCTTGACTGTTGCTTTATATGCAAACATATTGAAACTTTCATCATATTCACAACAGAGTGAATGAGAAAATTAGTTAGCTTTCTCTTCTTTGTCACTATTTTGTTTCCCTGAAAATTTTTCTCTGGAGTTTCAAGAAAGTAAGTAAATTCAGAATGGCTTAAAAATGAAACAAACAAACAAGCAAAAAAGAACTTAGGAACAGATTTTTAAATAAAAGGATGTCTTTATCTGACCTCTTCAGTATCATATACAACTGAAACAAATAAAAGGAAGTACAGAAGAGACATAACTTCAATAAAGTCGCAAAATCCCAATCACAATAAGATGGTGGCATTTTCTACATTCTAGCCCGTGATAAGCCTACTTGGAAGTCCGTGACAGAACCACATGCCAAGTCTCGTAAATACCTTTTTTCCCCCTAATGTAATATCTGGCCTCATTTTGCTGGCATCCTTTCAGCTGTTTGGTGTTTGCCTTTTGACTGTCAGGACTGACAGAACATTGGAGTTTTTCACCTCTGGAGATCAATTTTGCCTCACCTTTGCCTTAGTGAAAAGCAGACTCTTGTCCCTCCTTTATGATAAGGACCTCTCATTAATAAAAACCTACATTTTTAAAAAAACCTGTAGAGCATATTCTTAGTAAAGAGGAGGTTAAAGGCGCTGTCAGCTAGTGGAAATTTCCCAGCACACGGGCTTTTCTGTGACATAGAGTTGGGTCTCCAACTTCAGACTGAAATCTAAGAGCATGAGATTTATGGCATGCTCTTGAGGTAGCTTAACATGTAAGGACGGCCTTGCCAAGATGCTGAGGTCTGCCTGAAAAGCCAAATATAGAATAACACCCTTTACAAAGCACATATTAGTTGAGAGAATTGTGTGTCTTTTCATTCTCAACAAGGTACATATGAAAAGACAACACGGTGTTATTATTGTTCTTAATCGTCTGTTCCTCTCAGATAAATAAGTAGTAGGTGGTTTTGTTTGGTTTTTGTTTTTTTTTAATTTCAAGACTGTGGCTATAGTGCACTATTTAGAGGGAGAAAAACTAAGACTAAAATGTCGGCCAATTTTGATAAACCAGATTATCAAAAATGGTACATACAATTTCAGTCTCTTTTCCCTCCCAATCAATCAAACTTATCTTGCTTTTCTGACCTTTTCATCTGATTGGCCCAAGGTTTAAGATGATTAACAGACAGCTCATCTATGATTCATTTTCTTATGATGGTTTAACCCTTGTTTCTATTATCTGATTTTATTCCATTTGATTTATACCTTTAATAGACTCCTTTAAACATAACGGCGTTCAGATTTAGGGAGAGCTAAACATTCTCAGAGTTGCTAGAACACCTCCCTTGCGTTGTCACTATTCCCTCCATAAAGTGATGGGAGAGTACACAAGTTACACTTGATGTTGGAAAAGCTGCTTGAAATTTCAGGATGAATTTTCCTATAAGGTAATAAACATCTTTGATGTTAAGTTTCCTGAGATTTTTATACTTTTGATTCCTCGAATCCTTAGACATGTTAAAAACACAGAATCCCTGGGGGTATTTTCTTTTTGCGATCTCAAGAGAGAAATACTAAGGATCCTAAGATCCGATTAGATTTTAAAACTCCATCTTGATTGCAAAGAAGCTCTGGTCCTGATCTCTCATGGCGGAGGCACTTGAGAGTTTTGAATGTCAGGACGTTAATTCAAACTGTAACCCGAATCAAAGATTCCCAAATCAAAGACATGTAAATTTCATTCTAGAGGAAAAATGACCTCAAAATGTGAGTTCATTTTGTAAACTAAAAAAAAAAAAAAAAAAAAAAAAGGCAATATTAGAGGTTTAGGGTCACCTTAATCCCTTAAAATCCCTTTGCAAGGCAAAGGCAAAAATAACCAAAAATAACTAGAAGCCTCAAACCCTTCAGATATGGGTTCTTTAAGCTGGCAATTTAGAGAATATGCTGAGTTTATAGTCCAGGGAGGCAGGACACTGACCGGCCAGTGGAGCTAATTACCTGGGCAAGACCTGCTGAATTTACTACTCCACGAACTCGACAACGGTAGCATTTGTGACTTATCTCTGCTTTGTTTGCAGTCCATGCACAGCGTAGCGTATGTTAAATACATAAACCTTGACTGCTTTTCTTTTCTTCTTAATAAATAGCAAGCAATCAGGGAAATATAATGTAGGTGACTTCCATCTCCTCCCAAATCAACAATATTTTTCAAAGGTCTACTTTACACAAGACATTCTCCTGGCAAACATCATCACTGCTATTAGGAAGTGTGGGGAACACTTGGAGAAAGAGAGGTCCCTTATGTTTATCTGCAGATAGGCTCCATACCAAGGTAACAAAGCGTTATTTTTTTCTCCTAATTTAAAGTCCCTCCTCCCACCAAATTAATCATTTTCTCTCGTTATTTAGTAAAATCACTAGATGAGCTGTGACTCCATAAACTTTAGGAACTCATTTATTATGTTGCCTGATCAGACCTTGCATTTATTTACACAGTGTACCCATAAAACCCAGCTTTCATTAGTGCTGGGGAGGAACAGTCCTGCTCCCTATGCTGGGGAAGGTGAAGCTGGAGAAGATAATTAACCATGAAACAATAAGGAGGCTTGCTGGGTAAGCAATAGTGTGAAAACAGTTACTACTCACAAAAGAGGGGAAATTAGCTTGCTGGATAAAAAAGGAAGTGTCAGATTGAAGACTGAAAGGCCTGCCAACAGAAGTAGATAGCTCTATGCATCATTAATGAAATTTTTTAACACTTAAACGCCACAGCTGTCCACATTTAAATGCATGTAAATGCCATGTGTTTCCAGAGATTAATATGCATGTTGAAATATTTCTTTTCCCCTTAAACTTCTAGATGTTGTCTCTGTCTGTTTCATTTCACCTACTTTCTCTCCAAGCATAAAAATGCACCAGCTTTCTCAGCATTGTGTCCTCATTTCCAAAACCCACGTACACTGAGCATCCTGGAGATGGGCAGCGCACTCATTATATTTTAACAAACACATTATTTTACATTCATAATACCGATATTTTAGTAAACAGAAAGTTTGTTTTGATTTTGCTGCTTCACAGAGTGAAGACTTATGATGTGCGTTTCCTTTCAAAACTTCCTCCTGGAGCATTAGTGCTCCCTGAAGCAGCCCCATTTTGGCAGAAATTCAGTTCTGTGAAGTGCCAAAAGAAATAGAATAAACAAACACTGCTCCATGCAGCTGGCAAGATAATTTACATATTACTGCACACCAAACATGAAGACCTGAATATGGATTAGAGCGCCGGTGATGACACAAATGTCATATAGATAAAGAGAAACAAAATCCAACACATCGTTGTTTATTTTACCCCTGCTACTGTATGAGTGCCACTCAGAAAGAAAAAAAAAATATGGAGGGATTGCTTTTTGAAAATTGGATTCCCTTCCTCATTTGAAGTGGCTTCTTTCAGCCATGAAAAAAGAAAGAGAGCAAAAAGACAAGGATTCTTTGGAGCCCCTCATATTCTGTGCTTTTGTCTTGTGAGTTCAACCAATTGCAATGTGCATCAATTTGAATGACATGGGTTAGCCATCTTACAGAAACAACCTTTAAATATAGGGGCACCTGATTCCCCACCTTGCCCTTGTGCTGCCCTTGAGGATTCTGGCTGAGCACATTGCTCTTTAACTGAGAATTTAAGTTCCCTGGGTGGGATCCTTGGCTAGGTAGGTCCAATAGGCCATCCTGGCCCATTAAAGTTCTAGCTGGAAACACCACAGAGTGGACAGGACTTGCCTAGAATCCTTAGCTAACTTCTCTTCTCTCCTCATTCCTGCACATGTCGATGGCTTGCCTGCTCCAAAGGGGTTGACCCTTCCTGTTCATGGCTAGATGTATTGGTGTCCTAGAGAGGAAGGGAAAAACTCTCTAAATATTTATTGCCATAACTCCTTTCTAGTCCTTGGGGATGACAAGAGGATATGGAGAGCTAAGAAGGTAACACTTAACAAATGATGATGGTGACACGGTGAGGAATACAGAGAACACCAGATATGTTTAGCTTCCACCAAAGTAAAAATTCTTTATTCTACATTGGACAAGGTTGACTTTTCGTATATTATCTTAGAAGCTTCTAGTACTTTATATTTAGAAGTAATTGTCATGGTACTTACACTTGCTTAAGTGTAAAAACAAGGGGAGAAACTGGGGCCATGTGGAAGAATCTAGTTAGTTAGATACAATTAAAGTTTAATAGTCAAAGAATGTTCTTTAACATTGAAGAAACAAACCATTTAAGAAATGTCAAGGGAGTTGAATGTTATTTTACCTGGTGGGAAAAAGGCTATACAGGGACTTATTTTCCATAGCATTTGGAAGGTTACTACAACTAGGACAATGAAAAAGTTATCTATTTTCATAACTCCAAACTCAAGAAATGGAATTACACTGCAGCAAGAAAAAGAAGGTAAGATTCACCAGAAAGATTTGTTATTGAAAGGGCAACTAAACATGCTCATAGACTCCCACCAAGTTTGTGAAAAATCTATCCCTAGATTTCTTTAAAGACAGAAGGGAGAAAACAAAGTGGTTCAAGATAATCCTACATACCACTTCTCAAACCAAACTTCCTAAAATAAATGCTTTCATGGTGTTACTCCTGTCATTAAAAATAAAACAAAACAAATACCAACAACTTCCAGTGGCTTTTTTCTCTTCTAAGTTATTCTGACTGACTTTTAAGGCATTCCATAATCTGATCATATAAAAATGACCAAAATTTAATTTAATGCTTCCAAAGCTGACCTTCACCACAGTAACTGCCTCATGAATATCCCCTGCTCACTCATGTTGCCACGCCTCTGCTCGTAGCAAGTATTCAATAAATATTTTCTGAATGAATGAATGTGGTTTCTATTGTCCTCGCCAAGTCTCTCAAACTTCAGTCTTAAACTTCTCTATAAAGATTGATCTGGATACTCTGCCCTCAGCGATTTCTCTCTCATTTGATTCATATACAAGTGATAGAATCATACAATTTACTATTGACATTTGTTTATTCATTCAACAAATGTTTAATGAATACTTACTACCTTGTATGGCCCAATCACTGAGCACAGACTCACCTGTCAAATATCTTGCAGCTTTGTATTTAGTTTTGTAATTGGTGCTGTCATTTCCAGCCCAAATACAGCTTGGAATAATTATTGTCTCATTTATGTTGATATTATCTTAGTATCACTTCATATAGCTTGCCAATTTCTTTAGGGTGGAGACCATGTCCTGTAGTACTTCTGTGTAGATAAATTTCTGAACAATGCTGACCACAGAGTAGGTACTCAAGGTACTCTTGATTATCTGCCTATAGGTTCAGTTCCTGCCAATTCCATGACCCAGTGGAACCAGGCAACAAACCTTCCTTGCAAATAGGTTAAATATTCAGAATCCACTCATGCATAATCAGTAGTGATATACTGATGGTATTATGACTACAGGAAGAATATTTAATCTAAGTTAAAATACCTTTAGTTTTTCAGACTTAGGGCCTATGGATCTGCCTTTGCTATCCTGCTTTACTATACATTTCTATGCAAAAATTTGCTTTTTCAATTTTTGTATTTCAATTTTAACCCCCTCGATGACAATATAAAAGCTTTTCTTGACATTCAGCAAACTTAGTCATTTACATGTTAAAAAATCATAAACACAACTCAAGTGAAACAACAGACCTATAGTATTGGACCTGAATAAAAAAGAAAATTAGAGTAAATCTGATCTTCCTATAGCTAGATAAGAAAATTATTTGACCCTAGTGGCATTTTCAATTAAATGTTTTCTCTTCAATCAAAATTTAAATGTGACTATTGTTTCAAGATCAGAGGGCTGGTATTGAGGCTTAATACCTATTATGTCTAGGGGTACCTGGGAGGCTCAGTGGGTTAAAGCCTCTGCCTTCAGCTCAGGTCATGATCCCAGGGTCCTGGGATCGAGCCCCACGTCGAGCTCTCTGCTCTGCAGGGAGCCTGCTTCCTCCTCTCTCTCTCTGTCTGTCAAATAAATAAATAAAATCTTTAAAAAATTACCTATTATGTCTAGACCAGTGCCTCCCAATCTTCTTTAAGTTATGACATATGGAAAGTGCTAATATAGACTTGCTTACCAGGAAGGAAGGAAGAGATTACTCACTACAGATTATAGATTATTCCCAGGCCCTGCCCAGCATTCCCCCTCCCCACCCTCACCTCCCGTGCACACACCAGGATGGATGAGGGTTTCAATATCTTAGCTCACCTCTAACTAATTCAAGGTACATGGATGGGATGACATATATGTAATTAGAGGCTTCTCTGGTTGGGAAAACCATGAATATATGAGAAGGTGGAGAAGTGGGTCGATGAAGACTGAATTAATGGCAGTTTGATACAGGAAGAAAAAATAAATATGTAGACTAAAGCAAATTAATGTCATTCATTCAATAAATGTCATTTCATTCAATAAATATGTATTTAGCAAATTCATTCAGCACATATTTATTGAATCCCCTGTCCTGAATAAAACAGACAAGTTTTAGTAGGTAAGATTTACCTAGTGGGTAAGATTTACCTAGTGGGTAAGATTACAATCTGTGATAAGATATAAGAGGCAAACTTGATCTACTCCAGGAGGTCAAGAAAAGCTTGCTTGAGGAAGTAGTTCTTCAGCTGATTTGCGCAGGATAATAAGAATTTTCTGGGAGGCAACTCACAGCATGGTGAGTGGTGAAGGCAGAAGGAACAAGGCTTTCAGGCAGGAGGGAACATGCTGCATTTGGGGGCCTGACAGCAGGTAGTGCGTCCGGCCTGCAGAGACAGGGTATGTGACTGGAAATAAGTCAGGCAAAGTGGTTTATGATCAGATGAGTGTTTTTTTTAAAAGATTACATGAGCTGCAGGCTAGAGATCAGATTGGAAAGAGAGCAAAACTTGATGGGAAGAAGACAACTTTAGACGCTATTGCAGTGGTGCAGGTAAAAGGAAAAACTAATATTTCCTGAGCACTTGGTCTGTGCCCGGTAGTATTCTAAACATTTTATGAGAGATGCCAGCAACTCTGACTAAGGTGGCGTACAGTTAGGGAAAACTGGATGGACTTCAGAGCTCCTTTGAAAGTCAAACTAATGGGACCTGAAAAACATTTCTGAAAAATGTGATTTTTTAATGGGTTTAAATATTCCAACAACTTACAGTTTACTTAAATACAAATTATAAATCCCTACTATTCTCATTTATGTTTGATTTTTTAAATAAAACATGATAGGGGCGCCTGGGTGGCTCAGTGGGTTAAAGCCTCTGCCTTCGGCTCAGGTCATGATCCGAGGGTTGTGGGATCGAGCCCCGCATTGAGCTTTCTGCTAATCGGGGAGCCTGCTTCCCTTCCTTTCTCTCTGTCTGCCTCTCTGCCTACTTATGATCTCTGTCAAATAAATAAATTAAAAAATAAAAATAAAAAAATAAAAAATGATAGACCTACTCATATAAAAGGCTCAGATTATTTTCTAAGAGTAAATTTGAGAAGAATAAATACTAGGCCAAAGGGTGTGACAATTTTTAGGATATTGATAAGTAGCTAAATACATAATTATGCCAACTTGCAACGCATTCTCACCTCTCTAACACAGGAATATGCCATTAATTTTCCCTTCTTTTGATGGGTAAAAAATAGCAACTGACAAACTATGTTACTTTGCATTTTTTTTCATTACTAGTTGGATTGGATATTTATTCATGGGTTTAGTAACCATTTGTATTTACTACATTGTATTTATTTATCATTTGATCATACCCTTTGCCCATTTTTTCAGTATTTAGAACTAACTGGATGGACAATTACTAGGGCAAATGGTTTATGTAGTGTGAAAGGATTTTAATACAAAATGGAACTGGAGGATACAGATTGGAGAATCTCACACACTCTTCCTGAGAAGAATAGAACTTAAGAACTGAGAAACGGGTTTCTTTTAAATTTCTGATTTATACAAGATTGAGACTTATTTCCTAATCAATGATCTGCGAAAAATCCTCCCCATCCTCAAGCCAATGAACTTACTGCTAAGACTCTGGCTGGACTTCCTGACCTTTGCACACTTTGCCTATAAATACAGCTCACCCTAAACCCTCAGTGGACTCACCTGTAGCTTGCTACAGCATGCATTTCCTGAATTGCAATTCCTCTGCTCTTCCTCTGGTCACTCAAGCTTGCCTCAGTTTACTTCCTTATTTAGGTTGATGGTAGTCAGAGTGGGGCAGGTCTACAGTGGCTTGGAAGGTAATGAACTCAAATTTGCAAGCAAACTAGAGGTACAACATATCTTTGTTCAGTGGGACGACATCATTCCAATAGTATTTCTGTCAGTAAAGCTAGACAGTGGTATGCTGAGTGACAGAAGAGGTGAGTTGGAAATCAACATACTGACAAGGAGTCTACTCTAGTCGTCAGGCTGTGCCAGGAGTGGACTAAAACTAGGATGGTGAAAACAGAAAAAGGAGAGTGTGGCTTTGCATCACACTGTCACCCCAGAATTACTCAGGGAAATGGAAGCCTGCATCCAACCTCAAACCACTTGTACCATTAATAGTTCAATTTCTATATATTCTCTATCAAAAAGGTCTGCACTCCTTTGGGAATCACTCTCATTGCCCTTGGGCTTACCGTGTATAGCCCTTCTGCTGTAATCTAGGTTTGAAACTCTTGTCTGTGCCCTTTTTGATTGATGTTTCCTAAGATTTGGATTCTTAGCTCTGCTTGATCCTATCCTGCTTCTTAGATTACTCCTGGATTTACATCCTGCAGCCTTTTATCAGGTTTGCCCTTCTGCTGTACCTACTACTAAACTCTGGAGCACTGGTTTGGGTCAGAACACTTCATTTCTTTCTTTTTTTTTTCCCAAAGAGTTTTTATTTATTTATTTGAGATAGAGAGAGAGAGCACAGCAAGGGGAGGGATACAGTAGAGAGGGAAAAGCAAACTTCTTGCTAAGAAACACTTATGAAGGACACAGCCCAAGGTCACAGGCCCACTAAAACTGAGAATTAATCTTTTTTTTTAAAGATAGATTTATATATATATATATATATATATATATATATATATATATGTATATAGAGGGAGAGAGAGAGGGAGTCCATGAGTGAGATGGGCAGATGAAGAGGGAGAGAGAATCTGAAGCAGACTCCATGCTGAGCATGGAACTCAATGTAGGACTTGATCTCATCAGCCTGAGTTCACAACTTGAGCTAAAACCAAGAGTCAGATGCTCAAGTCATTGTACCACCCAGATGCCCCAAACTGAGAGTTAATCTTAAAATTATAAAACACTCCTTCTCCCCTACTTATTATCTATACCAAATAGAGTGCCATTAGAGAGGGGATTATACCTAAAAGAGTGGTAAAATATCTTAAGAATTCTTAGGAAACCCCAAAAGCAACAGAGGAGTTAAAAACAAGACACTAAAGAAGTTTGAAGTTTGTCACAAAAGAATGACAGCTATGGCAAACATGAAATACAGCCTAACTCCTAGACAGATTAACATAAAACCTACACTAATGTCCTATTTACCTGAATTCCTATTACCTGATATACCCTGTCCAGCTTTCACAAAAATATTATAAGACATGCTAAAAGACAAGAAGAATGTAAAACAGTCTAAAGAGACAAAGCAAACATCAGAATCAGACCCAGGGGGAGGAGTCAAGATGGCGGAGAAGTAGCAGCTGAGACGACATCAGGCAGCAGGAGATCAGCTAGATAGCCTATCAAACCATTCCGAACACCAACAAATTCAACAGGGGATTGAAGAGAAGAAGAACAACAATTCTAGAAACAGAAAATCGACCACTTTCTAAAAGGTAGGACCAGCGGAGAAGTGAATCCAACACGACGGGAAGATAGACCCTGGGGGGAATGGCCGGCTCCCGGCAAGCGGCGGAACAACGGAGCACAAAATCAGGACTTTTAAAAGTCTGCTCCATGGAGGGACATCGCTCCAGAGGCTAAACTGGGGTGAAGACTTCACGGGGACAGCGTGGACTCAGGTCTCGCGGGGTCACAGAAGGATTGGGGGTGTCTGAGTGTCACAGAGCTCACAGGTATTAGAGCGGGGAAGCCGGCTGCGGAGACAGAGCCGAGGAGTGAGCTCTCAACTCGGGGTGTCTTAGAGCTGTGGTCTGTGACATGGGCCGGTGCTCTGTGCAAGGGGTCCCCACAAGATCCGGGGAGACTCCGACCTGGGAGAGCACAGGGATCTACGGGGTTTGGAGACTCTAGGTGGGACTCTGCCAGAGACAGAGACGCTTGGTCACAGGCTGGGTGACCTTGGAGCACATCCAGAAGCCAGTGAGACGGGACTGATTACGCATGATTTTCTCCAAGTGCGGCTGGAGGCTGGGGAGACAGGAGTGATTAAGCACTTTTCACTGAAGGCGCACTGAAGACTGGGGACCCTAGCTCTCGGCTCCTCCGAGCCGGAGATTGGGAGGCTGCCATTTTCATTCGCCTCCTCCGGAACTCTACGGAAAGTGTTCAGGGAACAAAAGCTCCCGAAAGCGAACCTGAGAGGATTACTTAGCAGGGCCCCTGGTAAGGGCGGTGCAATTCCGCCTGGGGCGGAGACACTTGAGAATCACTACAACAGGCCCCTCCCCCAGGAGATCAAAGAAATCCAGCCAAGACCAAGTTCACTTAACAAGGAGAACAGCGGATTCTTATCTGGACAAAATGACAAGGCGGAAAAACTCACCACAAAAAAAAGAACAGGAGGCAGGACCGAAGGCTAGGGACCTAATCAATAAAGACATTGGTAATATGTCAGATCTGGAATTCAGGATGACGATTCTCAAGGTTCTAGCCGGGCTCGAAAAAGGCATGGAAGATATTAGAGAAACCCTGTCGGGAGAAATAAAAGCCCTTTCTGGAGAAAAAAAAGAACTAAAATCTAATCAAGTTGAAAAAAGCTATTAAAAAAAGCTATTAATGAGGTGCAATAAAAAATGGAGGCTCTTACTGCTAGGATAAATGAGGAAGAAGAAAGAATTAGTGATATAGAAGACCAAATGACAGAGAATAAAGAAGCTGAGCAAAAGAGAGACAAACAACTACTGGATCACAAGGGGAGAATTCGAGAGATAAGTGATACCATAAGACGAAACAACATTAGAATAATTGGGATTCCAGAAGAAGAAGAAAGAGAGAGAGGAGCAGAAGGTATATTGGAGAGAATTATTGTAGAGAATTTCCCTAATATAGTAAAGGGAACAAGCATCAAAATCCAGGAGGTGCAGAGAATCCCCCTCAAAATCAATAGGAATAGGTCCACACCCCATCATCTAATAGTAAAATTTACAAGTTTTAGTGACAAAGAGAAAATCCTGAAAGCAGCACAGCACAAGAAGTCTGTAACATACAATGGTAAAAATATTAGATTGGCAGCAGACTTATCGATAGAGACCTGGCAGGCCAGAAAGAACTGGCATGATATATTCAGAGCACTAAACAAGAAAAACATGCAGCCAAGAATACTTTATCCAGCTAGGTTATCATTGAAAATAGAAGGAGAGATAAAAAGCTTCCAAGACAAACAAAAACTGAAAGAATTTGTAAACACCAAACCAGCCCTACAGGAAATATTGAAAGGGGTCCTCTAAGCAAAGAGAGACCCTAAAAGTAGTAGATCAGAAAGGAACAGAGACAATATACAGTAACAATCACCATACAGGCAATACAATGGCACTAAATTCATATCTCTCAATAGTTACCCTGAATGTAAATGGGCTAAATGCCCCAATCAAAAGACACATGTTTTCAGAATGGATAAAAAAACAAAACCCATCCATATGCTGCCTACAAGAAACTCATTTTAGACCCGAAGACACCTCCAGATTGAAAGTGAGGGGGTGGACAACAATTTACCATGCTAATGGACATCAGAAGAAAGCTGGGGTGGCAATCCTTATATCAGATCAATTAGATTTTAAGCCAAAGACTATAATAAGAGATGAGGAAGGACACTTCATCATACTCAAAGGGTCTGTCCAACAAGAAGATCTAACAATTTTAAATATCTATGCCCCTAACATGGGAGCAGCCAACTATATAAACCAATTAATAACAAAATCAAAGAAACACATTGACAAGAATACAATAATAGTTGGAGACTTTAATACACCCCTCACTGAAATGGACAGATCATCCAAGCAAAAGATCAACAAGGAAATAAAGGTCTTAAATGACACACTGGACCAGATGGACATCACAGATATATTCAGAACATTCCATCCCAAAGCAACAGAATACACATTCTTCTCTAGTGCCCATGGAACATTCTCCAGAATAGATCACATCCTGGGTCATAAATCAGGTCTCAACAGGTATCAAAAGATTGGGATCATTCCCTGCATATTTTCAGACCACAATGCTCTGAAGCTAGAACTCAATCACAAGAGGAAATGTGGAAAGAGCACAAATACATGGAGACTCAACAGCATCCTTCTAAAGAATGAATGGGTCAACCAGGAAATTGAAGAATTGAAAAAAACCATGGAAACAAATGATAATGAAAACACAACGGTCCAAAATCTGTGGGACACAGCAAAGGCAGTCCTGAGAGGAAAATATATAGCGATACAAGCCTATCTCAAGAAACAGGAAAGGTCTCAAATACACAACCTAACCCTACACCTAAAGGAGCTCGAGAAAGAACAAAGAAAGCCTAAACCCAGCAGGAGAAGAGAAATAATCAAGATCAAAGCAGAAATCAATGAAATAGAAACCAAAAAAACAACAGAACAAATCAATGAAACTAGGAGCTGGTTCTTTGAAAGAATTAATAAGATTGATAAACCCCTGGCCAGACTTATCAAAAATAAAAGAGAAAGGACCCAAATAAATAAAATCATGAATGAAAGAGGAGAGATCACAACCAACACCAAAGAAATACAAACAATCATAAGAACATATTATGAACAACTCTATGCCAACAAATTCGACAATCTGGAAGAAATGGATGCTTTCCTAGAGACATATAAACTGCCAAAACTGAACCAGGAAGAAATAGAAAACCTGAATAGGCCCATAACCAGTAAGGAGATTGAAACAGTCATCAAAAATCTCCAAACAAAAGCCCAGGGCCAGATGGCTTCCCAGGGGAATTCTACCAAACATTTAAAGAAGAATTAATTCCTATTCTCCTGAAACTGTTCCAAAAAATAGAAATGGAAGGAAAACTTCCAAACTCATTTTATGAGGCCAGCATCACCTTGATCCCCAAACCAGACAAGGATCCCATCAAAAAAGAGAATTACAGACCAATATCCTTGATGAACACAGATGCGAAAATTCTCACCAAAATACTAGCCAATAGGATCCAACAGTACATTAAAAGGATTATTCACCACGACCAAGTGGGATTTATTCCAGGGCACCAGGGTTGGTTCAACATCCGCAAATCAATCAATGTGATACAATACATTAACAAAAGAAAGAACAAGAACCATATGATACTCTCAATAGATGCTGAAAAAGCATTTGACAAAGTACAGCATCCCTTCCTGATCAAAACTCTTCAAAGTGTGGGGACAGAGGGCACATACCTCAGTATCATCAAAGCCATCTATGAAAAACCCACCACAAATATCACCTCAATGGAGAAAAACTGAGAGCTTTTCCGCTAAAGTCAGGAACACGGCAGGGATGTCTGATACCACCACTGCTATTTAACAGAGTACTAGAAGTCCTAGCCTCAGCAATCAGACAGCAAAAAGAAATTAAAGGCATCCAAATCGGCAAAGAAGAAGTCAAACTATCGCTCTTTGTAGATGATATGATACTATATGTGAAAAACCCAAAAGGCTCCACTCCAAAACTGCTAGAGCTTGTACAGGAATTCAGTAAAGTGTCAGGATATAAAATCAATGCACAGAAATCAGTTGCATTTCTTTACACCAACAACAAGACAGAAGAAAGAGAAATTAAGGAGTCAATCCCATTTACAATTACACCCAAAACCATAAGATACCTAGGAATAAACCTAACCAAAGAGGCAAAGAATCTATACTCAGAAAACTATAAAGTACTCATGAAAGAAATTGAGGAAGACACAAAGAAATGGAAAAATGTTCCATGCTCATGGATTGGAAGAATAAATATTGTGAAAATGTCTATGCTACCTAAAGCTATCTACACATTTAATGCAATGCCTATCAAAATCCCATCCAATTTTTTCAAAGAAATGGAACAAATAATCCTAAAATTTATATGGAACCAGAAAAGACCTCGAATAGCCAAAGGAATATTGAAAAAGAAAGCCAAAGTTGGTGGCATCACAATTCCAGACTTCAAGCTCTACTACAAAGCTGTCATCATCAAGACAGTATGGTACTGGCACACAAACAGACACATAGATCAGTGGAACAGAATAGAGAGCCCAGAAATAGACCCTCAACTCTATGGTCAACTAATCTTTGACAAAGCAGGAAAGAATATCCAGTGGAGAAAAGACAGCTTCTTCAACAAATGGTGTTGGGAAAATTGGACAGCCACATGCAGAAAAATGAAATTGGGCCATTTCCTTACACCACATGCAAAAATAGACTCAAAATGGATGAAGGACCTCAATGTGAGAAAGGAATCCATGAAAATCCTTGAGGAGAACACAGGCAGCAACCTCTTCGACCTCAGCTGCAGCAACTTCTTCCTAGGAACAACGCCAAAGGCAAGGGAAGCAAGGGAAAAAATGAACTATTGAGACTTCATCAAGATCAAAAGCTTTTGCACAGCAAAGGAAACAGTCAACAAAACCAAAAGACAACTGACAGAGTGGGAAAAGATAATTGCAAACAACATATCAGATAAAGGGCTAGTATCCAAAATCTATAAAGAGCTTAGCAAACTCAACACCCAAAGAACAAATAATCCAATCAAGAAATGGGCAGAGGACATGAACAGACATTTCTGCAAAGAAGACATCCAGATGGCCAACAGACACAGGAAAAAGTGCTCACATCACTGGGCATCAGGGAAATACAAATCAAAACCACAATGAGATACCACCTCACACCAGTCAGAATGGCTAAAATGAACAAGTCAGGAAATGACAGATGCTGGCGAGGATGTGGAGAAAGGGGAACCCTCCTACACTGTTGGTGGGAATGCAAGCTGGTGCAACCACTCTGGAAAACAGCATGGAGGTTCCTCAAAAAATTGAAAATAGAGCTACCTTATGACCCAGCAATTGCACTACTGGGTATCTATCCTAAAGATACAAACGTAGTGATCCAAAGGGGCACGTGTACCCGAATGTTTATAGCAGCAATGTCCACAATAGCCAAGTTATGGAAAGAACCTAGATGTCCATCAACAGATGAATGGATAAAGAAGAGGTGGTATATATATACAATGGAATACTATGCAGCCATCAAAAGAAATGAAATCTTGCCATTTGTGATGACATGGATGGAACTAGAGCGTATTATGCTTAGCGAAATAAGTCAACTGGAGAAAGACAACTATCACATGATCTCCCTGATATGAGGAAGTGGAGATGCAATGGGGGTGGGGGTTAAGGTGGTAGGAAAAGAAAAAATGAAACAAGATGGGATCGGGAAGGAGACAAACCAAAAGAGACTCTTAATGTCATAAAACAAACTGAGGGGGGTGGGGGGAGAGGGGTTGGGAGAGGGTGGTGGGGTTACATTATATGTTTAAATAAAAAAGCTTAAAGAAAAAAAATAGAATCAGACCCAGCTATGAAAGATTTGGGGATTAGCAGTCAGAAATTTCTAAATAACTATGATGAACATATTAAGGGCTATAATCAAAAAAGTAGACAATATACAAGAATAGACAGGTAGTATAACCATGGAGATTGAAACTCTAAGAATGAATCAATAGGAAATTTTAGAAAAAAAAAACTGTAAAAGAAATGAAGAGTGCCTTTGATGGACTTATTATTAGACTGGATACAGCCAAGGAAATAATTGATGAACTTGAAGATAGTCAATAAAGACTTCCAAACCTAAATGCAAAGAGAAAAAAAGTGCTAAAAAAGAATGAAACATCCAAGAATTCTGGGATAATTTTAAAGGATACAAGAGATGTGTAATTGGAATACCATAAAGAGCAGAAAAACAGAATGGAGAACAAGAAATGTTTGAAGTGGAATGAATGAGAGTATTCCAAAATTAATGATAGACCCCAAACCCAGAACCAGGAATCAAGAAAAACACCAAACTGGCCTATCATATTCTTAAACTGTAAAAAACCAGAGACAAAGAGAAAATGTTGAAAGAAGTCAGAGGGGAAAAATGCCTGGCCTATGGCAAGAATTACAGTGAACTTCTCATCAGAAACCATGCAATCAAGAAGAAACTGGAATGAAATATATAAATTATCATAAGAAAAATATCCTTTCTTTCTTTCACAAACAAAAACTGAGGAGATTCATTGTCATCAGATTTTCCCTGCAAGAAATGTTAAAAGATATTCTTCAGGAAGATGGAAAATTATATAGATCAGAAAAGGAAAAAGCTATGGAGAAGGAATAAATGAAGGTAAAATAAAATCATTTTTCCTATTGTTATTTGAGCTAAAAGCCACTGTTTATTTAAAATAGTAATAGTAACAATGTTTTGGAAAATGAATGGCAGTGATATCATAAGGGATATGTGGAAAGAATAGAGAAAAGTCTTGTTATAAGTCACCTGTAGTGTATCTGAAAAGGTATAGTGTTATATGAAGGCAGGCTTGGATTAGTTTAACATGTGTCTTAAAAGTTCTAGGACAACCACTACAATTTTTGATTTGCTAAAAGAGAAGACAACATGAAATAATACAAAATGTTCCATTTAAATTTTTAAAAAGCAGGAAAACATGGATAAGAAGTCAAGAACAGGGACGCCTGGGTGGCTCAGTTTGTTAAGCAGCTGCCTTCGGCTCAGGTCATGATCCCAGCATCCTGGGATCAAGTCCCGCATCGGGCTCCTTGCTCAGCAGGGAGCCTGCTTCTCCCTCTGCCTCTGCCTGCCTCTCTGTCTGCCTGTGCTCGCTCTCTCTCTCTCTCTAACAAATAAATAAATAAAATCTTAAAAAAAAAAAAGAAGTCAAGAGCAAAGAACAAATGCAATGAGGAGAAAATAGTTACTATGAATACAACTATATTAATAATCACCTTAGATGTGAATGGTCTAAGTGCTGCAATTAAAAGAGATTTTCAGAGTAGATAAAAAAAGGAAAATCCAACCATATGTTGTCTACAGAGTCCCATTTTAAATACAAAAATTCAGAAACGTTAAAAGAATGCAAAAAGATACACTATGCTAACATCAATCAAAAGAAAGCTGGACTAAATTTCAGACAAAGCAGACTCAAAAAACAAGGAAAATTATCAGATTATCAGAGATAAAGAGTGGCATTACATAATAATGGAGGGATCGTACTCTAAGAAGAAGGAACAATCCTAAACATGTATGCATCTAACAAGAGGATATCAAAATATGTGAGGCAAAAACTGATAGGACTGCATGGAGAAACAGAAAACTCATTATTACAGCTGGATTTCAACCAGTGCCAAGGATTCCACTTTAGCTTTATTCTTTTAGTAACTGATATATCAATCAGGCAGAAAACCAGTAAGGATACAACTGACCTGAATAGCATGATCAAGCAATTAAATCTAATTAACATTTATGTAAATTTCACTCAAAAACAGGGGTGCCTGGGTGGCTCAGTGGGTTAGGCCTCTGCCTTCGGTTCAGGTCATGATCTCAGGGTCCTGGGATGGAGTCCCACATCAGGAATCTCTGCTCAGCGAGGAGCCTGCTTCCCCCACTCTCTATCTCTACCTGACTCTCTGCCTACTTGTGATCTGTCTGTCAAATAAATAAATAAAATCTTTTAAAAAAAGTACTAAAAAAACAACAGAATACACATTCTTCTCAAACTCACATGTAACATTCACTAGGGCAGACAACATTCTGAGTCACAATATACACTTTAACAAATTAAAAAAAAAAAACAAAACAGAGATCATATCTACAATGTATGCTCTCAGACCACAATAGAATTAAACTAGACATCAGTAACAGAAAGTCAGCTTAAAAAAATCCTCAAATATATGGAGATTTAAAAATTCATTTCTAAATAACACATGGGTTAAAGAGGTACTGAGAAAAAATTTTAAACATTTTAAACTAAATAAAAATTAAAATACAATTCATCAAGATTGTGAGATGCAGCAAAAGTAATGCTTAGAGGGAAATTTATAGCACTAAGTGCATATATTAGGAAAAGAAGAGAGATCTAAAAATTGATAAGTTAAGCTCCTACCTTAGAAAACTGAGGGGGAAAAAAGGGCAATCTTAACCTAAAACAGAAAACATCAATTAGAGTAACAATAAAAGAACTATGGAGAAATAAAATCAATCAGTGCTGAGAGGGGTGTGTCTAGAATTAATTTAACTGGTTTAGGTTTGGCCAATTCTGACTGGAAAGGAGATCTTATGTCATCCACAGAATCTATCGCACAAGATTTCCTCCTCTACTACTCACTTTTCTGCCATTTGCTCATGTGTTTATTAAGCAAAAATATATTCACTGCCCCATACGCCAGGCAATGTATTGATTTCTAGACTATTACAAAGATAAATAAGACTCAGTGCCTGTAATAAATAATAATAGCAGCTAATATTTATTGACTCTGAGGCAGCAGTTGTTCAAAGAACTGTGCAACTATTAATTCATCTAAACCTCACATAAAGGTTGGTGGATATCGTAGTTTACCTCCATCTTATAGATGAAGAAACCGAAGCATAGAAAAGCTAGAAAATTTGCCACAATCACATTGCTGCTAGGGGCAAAGTCTGGGCTAAGCTCTTGGTCATGGCACTCAAGGAAATGAAATTTCTCAATTTCCCTTGAAAATCTACTCTTGTCTACTGGAAATCCTCACATTAAGGGCATGTACCTTAAATTTAACATCAACCCCTTCAACTGAAATCTAAAAGCATTTCTTTATTTCCTTCTTTCTTCTTTCCTTCCCCTCTTCCTTCCTTTCTTTTTCTCGCTGAATGGAAACAGGAGGGAGGGAATAGAGAGCTGTGTATAATGCACTTTCATATATCTGAAGAAAATGGTAAGGAATTTATGAAAGAAAAATAAACTTACTGGAAATTACCTTTTAAAAGAGCTTTTTGGTATTTGAAGCTTGGCTAGAAATACTCTAAAGAAGAAAGCTGTTTTTGACATGTATAAAGATTTTTTAACAACCATCTCTCTTGTAAGTAATTAAGTACAAGTAATTACATAATTACTTGATTATGTAGCAGCACTAAAATTTTACAGGAGGTTTTTCACTTAAACTCTAGCCTTATAAAAAATAATTGCCACAAGTCAAAATTATTTTCTAAATGCAGTAATTCTTTCTGCCTTTAATTTTTTGAGGGGGGGTGAGGTGAAATCTAGGTCTATTTTTGTTTAGCAACCAGAGGCAGAGAAATATGTAATTTAATAATGTGTCACTGTGTTCAGATACTGACTTAAAACTTAGAATGAATCTCCAAGTTACAATGGTGAGAAACACTTAGATAGGAAATGAAATTATAAGCCAAGGCCACTTTTTGAGAATTTCTTTGGTCATAAATTTCTAAAACCATCAGTCATATTTGGGTGAGAGTGCTATTATTTTAGTCACGAAAGGGCATTTTAAAATACTTGGTTTCTCAAAGCACATCACCTAATAATAAGATTGAGAGAGAGAAAAAGCACTGGAAATAAAGAAGACTCACAAAACATCATTTTATGCAACCTCTGCTTATAAGAAACAAGCTTGAGTAACATACTATGTAAGCTGGCCTTCCTTCCTTCCTTCCTTTCCTTCCGTTCCCTTTCCTCCCCTCCCCCCCTTCCCTTCCCTTCCTCCCTCCCTCCCTTCTTCCCTTCCTTCCTTCCTTCTCTTTTCATTTTAAAGTGAGCTGTCTCATCATTGCAAATTTTCTCAAGTTCTTAGAACTCTAATTAAAATGTGGTAATTGGTTATGTTACCTCAATTACCATGATGCATGGACATTGATGCAAAGTGACATCAATTGAGTCCCTTGGGTGTTTTACCCTGGGGCCATCCCATTTATCGTGGCCTTATTATTTTCAATTATGTGGCTAGCTATGTCACATAGTTTCAAGGCCAATAAAAGTGCAGGGGTTTTCTGAACTCCAAGTTCTGTTTTCAATGCTAGAGCTCTGGAGTGCCAGGGCAGAAAGAAAAAAATAGAAGTTATTTTGTGGAGAAAAAAAACATAAAATCCTACATCCACTAAGGAGTCAAAGGTACACTTGCTAAAATAAAGGTATTTCAAAAGAACACCAATCTTTCTTTTTAAAACATCTGTTTGAAAAGTAAGAGTGATTTACTTGCTACTGATATCTACTCCTCCTAACAAGAAAAATAGTGATAGGACCATTCAGAGATCTTATATGAGGAGGTAGATAGGGGAAGAAACTGAGATTGAAAAGATAAATTTTAAAGGTTTGGTTTTGAACAGGGCTAAGCAGAACTGAATTGAGTGTGCTACAAGCTTATATTACAGCATGATAGTATTTTACAGAGATGGGTCCCAGCATGAATGTGAAGGTAAGATCACTCCAAAATGGTTATAGTATACAGTGCTGCCCCATGGGGACACCACTGGTGTTTGTGGGGAAAAAGCCATTGTTTGTTCTATGCACTGTGGTTGTCTCCCCACTTGCATCCATTCAGGGCTAGTGGTTTCTGCAGGAATGACTCCTGGACATTTCTCCACAAAACCTCTAGGAGTGAATTTGGAAATTATTTGGGGACATCATCAATAAATATAATTTGACACTATGTCAAACCAGTTTCATTTCCTGAGTATGATTCCTGTGTCTTCACAAGGTTTTAATTTTTAAAAAAATCATATTCTCAGATTTCAAAAAAAATGAAGAAAATTTTCTGTCCTTTTACTTATTAGTTTATATCTTGATTTCCTTTGAGTGTCTCCAAATTGGTACATTTGTTCATGTGTTGCAGGTGAGAGAGGAAACTGAATTGGGAAAGTTGTAAGAGAAAGGAGGAATTGTACTGCCCAAAGAAAAATGAAATATTTTTCAAAATTTTTATGTTTTAATTGAAGTATAATAGACATTCAATACTATATTATATCCAGGTTTACAACAGTGATTTGACATTAATATAACATTACAAACTAATCGCCACAGTAAGTCCAGTTACCATCTGTCACCATACAAGGTTTTTAGAATACTGTTGATTATATTCCCTATGCTGCACATTACACCCCCACAGTCTTATTTTATTTTATACTTGGAATATTGTACTTCCTAATCACTGTCACCAATTTTCCCATTCCCCACTCCTCTCTCCTCTGGCAACTACCAGTTTGTTCATTCTATGAGTCTATTTCCATTTTGTTTTGTTTGTTCCTGTTTTGCTTTTCAGATTCCACATATAAGTGAAATTATATGGTATATGTCTTTGTCTCATTTATTTCACATAGCATAATATCTTCTATCTAGGTCCATCCATGTTGTCACAAATGGCAAGATTTCATTCCTTTTTATGGCTGAGTAATGTTCCATTCCATATGTTAGTGTGTGTGTACACACACACACACACACAAACACTCACACCTTTATCTATTCATCTACTGATGGATACTTAGGTTGCTTCCATATCTTGGCTACTATACATTTGTTATGAGCCCAGGGGTACATATATCTTTCTAATTAGTATTTTCTTTTCTTTCAAATAAATAACCAGAAGTGAAATTGCTGAATTATGTGGTAGTACTATTTTTAATTTTTTGAGAAAATGCCACACTGATTTTCATAGTAGCTGCCCCAGTTTAAATTCTGACCAACAGTACATGAGGGTTTCCTTTTCTCCACATCCTTGCCAACATTTATTTCTTATTTTTTTGGTAACAGTCATTTAGACAAGTGTGAGGTGATATCTCACCTCACAATTTCATTGTTTTGTTTGTTCCAATTTCATTGTTTTGAATGTAGTTGTACAGTTTTCCCAACATCATTTACTGAAGAGAATGCCTTTTCACATTGTATATTCTTGCCTCCTTTGTTGTACACTAATTGACAACATAAGAGTCTGTTTTCAGACCACATAAGTGTGGATCTATTTCTGGGTTCTTTTGTATGTTCTACTGATCTGTGTCTATTTTTGTGTCAGTTCCATACTGTTTTGATTACTATTGTTTTGGAGTATAGTTTGAAACCAGGAGCAAGATACTGTCAGCTTTGTTCTTCTTTCTCAAGATAGCTTTGGCTACTCAGGGTCTTTTGTGGTTCCATACATATTTTAGGATTATTTGTTCTAGCTATGTGAAAAATGTCATTGAGATTTTGATAGGAGATTACAAATCTCTACATTGCTTTGGATAGTATGGCCATTTTAACAATATTAATTCTTCCAATTCATAAGCACAGTAATCTTTCCATTTATGTGTCATTTTCAATTTCTTGCATCAATGTCTTAAAGTGTTCACAGTAAAGGTCTTTCATATTCTTCATTAAATTTATTACTAGGTATTTATATTTTTTGATGTAATTGTAAGTGGCATAGTTTTCTTAATTTATCTTTTTGGTAGTTTGTTATTAGTGCATAGCAACCTAACAGATTTCTGAAAGTGAGTTTTGTATCCCGCAATTTTACTGAAATCATTATAGTTTTTTGGTGTAATTGTTAGGATTTTCTATAGATAGTATCATGCCATCTGCAAATAGTGACAGTTTTACTACTTCCTTTACAACTTGGATGCCTTTTCTTTCTTTTTCTTGCCTAACTGTGATGGCAATTCCAATTCCAATACATTGTTCAATAATGGTGCTGAGAATGGGCATTCTTCTTTGTTCCTGATCTTTCCTGAGGAAAGGACTGGTATGATACCTGTGGGTTTGTCATATATGGCATTTATTATGTTAAGGTATGTTCTCTCTATACTTATTTTGTTGAGACTTTTCGTCATAAATGAATGTTGAATTTTGTCAAATGTTTTTTCTGCATCTATTGAGTTTGTCTTATGATTTTCTTCCCTTCATTGTGTTAATGTGGTGTGTCATGTTGATTGACTCGCTCATGTTAAATCATCCTTGCATCCTTGTAATAAATCCTATTTGATCATGATTTATGATCCATTTAATGTATTGTTGAGTTCAGTTTGCTAATATTTTGTTGAGGATTTTTGCATCTATGTTCATCAAGGATATTGACTGTTTTTAGCTAGAATGTTCTGTGTGTATCTGTTAAGTCTATCTGGTCTAATGTGTCACTTGTTGATCTTCTAAGTGATCTATCCATTGATGTAAATGAAATATTAAAGTCCCCCACTACTATTGTATTGCTGTCAATTTCTCCCTTTATATCTCTTAGTAGTTGCCTTATATGTTCAGTTGTTCCTATGTTGAGTGCATAAATATTAACAAATGTTACACCTGTTGTTGTATTGACTCATTTACCATTATGTGTTGACCATCTCTGTCTTTTATCATGGTCTTTG
>ML093072.1:0-42181 GCA_003697995.1 Taxidea taxus jeffersonii | reverse complement strand
ACCACCTTAACCCCCACCCCCGTTGCATCTCCACTTCCTCAAATCAGGGAGATCATGTGATAGTTGTCTTTCTCCAGTTGACTTATTTCACTAAGCATAATACGCTCTAGTTCCATCCATGTCGTCGCAAATGGTAAGACTTCATTTCTTTTGATGGCTGCATAGTATTCCATCGTATATATATACCACCTCTTCTTTATCCATTCATCTGTTGATGGACATCTAGGTTCTTTCCATAACTTGGCTATTGTGGACATTGCTGCTATAAATATTCGGGTACACATGCCCCTTTGGATCACTACGTTTGTATCTTTAGGGTAAATACCCAGTAGTGCAATTGCTGGGTCATAAGGTAGCTCTATTTTCAATTTTTTGAGGAACCTCCATACTGTTTTCCAGAGTGGTTGCACCAGCTTGCATTCCCACCAACAGTGTAGGAGGGTTCCCCTTTCTCCACATCCTTGCCAGCATCTGTCATTTCCTGACTTGTTCATTTTAGCCATTCTGACTGGTGTGAGGTGGTATCTCATTGTGGTTTTGATTTGTATTTCCCTGATGCCCAGTGATGTGGAGCACTTTTTCATGTGTCTGTTGGCCATCTGGATATCTTCTTTGCAGAAATGCCTGTTCAAGTCCTCTGCCCATTTCTTGATTGGATTATTTGTTCTTTGGGTGTTGAGTTTGCTGAGCTCTTTATAGATTTTGGATACTAGCCCTTTATCTGATATGTCGTTTGCAAATATCTTCTCCCATTCTGTCAGTTGTCTTTTGGTTTTGTTGACTGTTTCCTTTGCTGTGCAAAAGCTTTTGATCTTGATGAAGTCCCAATAGTTCATTTTTTCCTTGCTTCCCTTGCCTTTGGCGTTGTTCCTAGGAAGAAGTTGCTGCGGCTGAGGTCGAAGAGGTTGCTGCCTATGTTCTCCTCAAGGATTTTGATGGGTTCCTTTCTCACGTAGAGGTCCTTCACCCATTTTGAGTCTATTTTCGTGTGTGGTGTAAGGAAATGGTCCAATTTCATTTTTCTGCATGTGGCTGTCCAATTTTCCCAACACCATTTGTTGAAGAGGCTGTCTTTTTTCCATTGGATATTCTTTCCTGCTTTGTCGAAGATTAGTTGACCATAGAGTTGAGGGTCTATTTCTGGGCTCTCTATTCTGTTCCATTGATCTATGTGTCTGTTTTTGTGCCAGTACCATACTGTCTTGATGATGACAGCTTTGTAATAGAGTTTGAAGTCTGGAATTGTGATGCCACCAACTTTGGCTTTCTTTTTCAATATTCCTTTGGCTATTCGAGGTCTTTTCTGGTTCCATATAAATTTTAGGATTATTTGTTCCATTTCTTTGAAAAAATTGGATGGGATTTTGATAGGCATTGCATTAAATGTGTAGATAGCTTTAGGTAGCATAGACATTTTCACAATATTTATTCTTCCAATCCATGAGCATGGAACATTTTTCCATTTCTTTGTGTCTTCCTCAATTTCTTTCATGAGTACTTTATAGTTCTCTGAGTATAGATTCTTTGCCTCTTTGGTTAGGTTTATTCCTAGGTATCTTATGGTTTTGGGTATAATTGTAAATGGGATTGACTCCTTAATTTCTCTTTCTTCTGTCTTGTTGTTGGTGTAAAGAATTGCAACTGATTTCTGTGCATTGATTTTATATCCTGACACTTTACTGAATTCTTGTACAAGCTCTAGGAGTTTTGGAGTGGAGCCTTTTGGGTTTTCCACATATAGTATCATATCATCTGCAAAGAGTGATAGTCTGACTTCTTCTTTGCCGATTTGGATGCCTTTAATTTCTTTTTGTTGTCTGATTGCTGAGGCTAGGACTTCTAGTACTATGTTGAATAGCAGTGGTGATAACTGACATCCCTGCCGTGTTCCTGACCTTAACGGAAAAGCTCTCAGTTTTTCTCCATTGAGAATGATACTTGCGGTGGGTTTTTCATAGATCGCTTTGATAATGTTGAGGTATGTGCCTTCTATCCCTACACTTTGAAGAGTTTTGATTAGGAAGGGATGTTGCACTTTATCAAATGCTTTTTCAGCATCTATTGAGAGTATCATATGGTTCTTGTTCTTTCTTTTGTTAATGTACTGTATCACATTGATTGATTTGCGGATGTTGAACCAACCCTGCTGCCCTGGAATAAATCCCACTTGGGCGTGGTGAATAATCCTTTTAATGTACTGTTGGATCCTATTGGCTAGTATTTTGGTGAGAATTTTCGCATCTGTGTTCATCAAGGATATTGGTCTGTAATTCTCTTTTTTGATGGGATCCTTGTCTGGTTTGGGGATCAAGGTGATGCTGGCCTCATAAAATGAGTTTGGAAGTTTTCCTTCCATTTCTACTTTTTTGGAACAGTTTCAGGAGAATAGGAATTAATTCTTCTTTAAATGTTTGGTAGAATTCCCCTGGGAAGCCATCTGGCCCTGGGCTTTTGTTTGTTTGGAGATTTTTGATGACTGTTTCAATCTCCTTACTGGTTATGGGCCTATTCAGGTTTTCTATTTCTTCCTGGTTCAGTTTTGGCAGTTTATATGTCTCTAGGAAAGCATCCATTTCTCCCAGATTGTCAAATTTGTTGGCATAGAGTTGCTCATAATATGTTCTTATGATTGTTTGTATTTCTTTGGTGTTGGTTGTGATCTCTCCTCTTTCATTCATGATTTTATTTATTTGGGTCCTTTCTCTTTTCTTTTGGATAAGTCTGGCCAGGGGTTTATCAATCTTATTAATTCTTTCAAAGAACCAGCTCCTAGTTTCATTGATTTGTTCTATTGTTTTTTTGGTTTCTATTTCATTGATTTCTGCTTTGATCTTTATTATTTCTCTTCTCCTGCTGGGTTTAGGCTTTCTTTGTTGCTCTCTCTCGAGTTCCTTAAGGTGTAGGGTTAGGTTGTGTATTTGAGACCTTTCCTGTTTCTTGAGATAGGCTTGTATTGCTATATATTTTCCTCTCAGGACTGCCTTTGCTGTGTCCCACAGATTTTGGACCGTTGTGTTTTCATTATCATTTGTTTCCATGGTTTTTTTCAATTCTTCTTTAATTTCCTGGTTGACCCATTCATTCTTTAGAAGGATGCTGTTGAGTCTCCATGTATTTGTGCTCTTTCCAAATTTCCTCTTGTGATTGAGTTCTAGCTTCAGAGCATTGTGGTCTGAAAATATGCAGGGAATGATCCCAATCTTTTGATACCTGTTGAGACCTGATTTATGACCCAGGATGTGATCTATTCTGGAGAATGTTCCATGGGCACTAGAGAAGAACGTGTATTCTGTTGCTTTGGGGTAGAATGTTCTGAATATATCTGTGATGTCCATCTCGTCCAGTGTGTCATTTAAGACCTTTATTTCCTTGTTGATCTTTTGCTTGGATGATCTGTCCATTTCAGTGAGGGGTGTGTTAAAGTCTCCAACTATTATTGTATTCTTGTCAATGTGTTTTTTGATTTTGTTATTAATTGGTTTATATAGTTGGCTGCTCCCATGTTAGGGGCATAGATACTTAAAATTGTTAGATCTTATTGTTGGACAGACCCTTTGAATATGTTATAGTGTCCTTCCTCATCTCATATTATAGTCTTTAGCTTAAAATCTAATTGATCTGATATAAGGATTGCCACCCCAGCTTTCTTCTGATGTCCATTAGCATGGTAAATTGTTTCCCCCCGCTCACTTTCAATCTGGAGGTGACTTCAGGTCTAAAATGAGTTTCTTGTAGGCAGCATATGGATGGGTTTTGTTTTTTTATCCATTCTGAAACCCTGTGTCTTTTGATTGGGGCATTTAGCCCATTTACATTCAGGGTAACTATTGAGAGATATGAATTTAGTGCCATTGTATTGCCTGTATGGTGACTGTTACTGTATATTGTCTCTGTTCCTTTCTGATAATACTTTTAGGGTCTCTCTTTGCTTAGAGGACCCCTTTCAGTATTTCCTGTAGAGCTGGTTTGGTGTTTACAATTTCTTTCAGTTTTTGTTTGTCCTGGAAGCTTTTTATCTCTCCTTCTATTTTCAATGATAACCTAGGTGGATAAAGTATTCTTGGCTGCATGTTTTTCTCATTTAGTGCTCTGAATATATCATGCCAGTTCTTTCTGGCCTGCCAGGTCTCTGTGGATAAGTCTTCTGCCAATCTAATATTTTTACCATTGTATGTTACAGACTTCTTGTCCCGTGCTGCTTTCAGGATTTTCTCTTTGTTGCTAAGACTTGTAAATTTTACTATTAGATGGCGGGGTGTGGACCGATTTCTATCGATTTTGAGGGGTGTTCTCTGCACCTCCTAGATTTTGATGCTTGTTCCCCTTGCTATATTAGGGAAATTCTCTACAATAGTCCTCTCCAGTATACCTTCTGCTCCTCTTTCTCTTTTTTCTTCTTCTGGAATCCCAATTATTCTAATGTTTTTTCGTCTTATGGCATCACTTATCTCTCGAATTTTCCCCTCGTGGTCCAGTAGTTGTTTGTCTCTCTTTTGCTCAGCTTCTTTATTCTCTGTCATTTGGTCTTCTATATCACTAATTCTTTCTTCTGCCTCATTTATCCTAGCAGTAAGAGCTTCCATTTTTGATTGCGCCTCACTAATAGCTTTTTTAATTTCAACTTGATTAGATTTTAGTTCTTTTATTTCTCCAGAAAGGGCTTTTATTTCTCCTGACAGGGTTTCTCTAATATCTTCCATGCCTTTTTTGAGCCTGGTTAGAACCTTGAGAATCGTTGTCCTGAATTCCAAATCTGACATATTACCAATGTCTGTATTGATTACGTCCCTAGCCTTTGGTCCTGCCTCCTGTTCTTTTTTTTGTGGTTAGTTTTTCCGCCTTGTCATTTTGTCCAGATAAGAATCCGCTGTTCTCCTTGTTAAGTGAACTTGGTCTTGGCTGGATTTCTTGTTGATCTTCTGGGGGAGGGGCCTGTCGTAGTGATTTTCAAGTGTCTCTGCCCCAGGCGGAATTGCACGGCCCTTACCAGGAGTCGGGCTAAGTAATCCTCTCAGGTTTGCTTTCGGGAGCTTTTGTTCCCTGAACTCTTTCCATAGAGTTCCGGAGGACAGGAATGAAGATGGCGGCCTCCCAATCTCCGGCTTGGAGGACCTGAGAGCTAGGGGCCCCAGTCTTCAGTGCGCCTCCAGAGAAAAGTGCTTAATCACTCCCGTCTCCCCAGCCTCCGGCCGCGCTTGGAGAAAATCGTGTGTAATCAGTCCCGTCCCACTGGCTTCTGGGAGCGCTCCGAGCTCACCCACCCTGTGACCAAGCGTCTCTGTCTCTGGCAGAGTTCCACCTGGAGTCTCCGAACCCCGTAGATCCCTGAGCTCTCCTAAGTCGGAGTCTCCCCGGATCTTGTGGGGACCTCTTGCACAGAGCACCGGCCCGTGTCACAGACCCCAGCTCTAGGACACCCCGAGAGCTCACTCCTCAGCTCTGTCTCCGCTGCCGGCTTCCCTGCTCTAATACCTGTGAGCTCTGTGACACTCAGACACCCCCGATCCTTCTGTGACCCCGTGGGACCTGAGTCCACGCTGTCCCCGGGAGGTCTTCACCCCAGTTTAGCCTCTGGAGCGATGTCCCTCCATGGAGCAGTCTTTTAAAAGTCCTGATTTTGTGCTCCTTTGTTCCACCGCTTGCCGGGAGCCGGCCCCTCCCCCCAGGGTCTATCTTTTCCTCGGGTTAGATTCACTTCTCCGCTGGTCCTACCTTTTAGAAAGTGGTCGATTTTCTGTTCGTAGAATTGTTGTTTTTCTTTTTTTTGATCTCCTGTTGGATTCGTAGGTGTTCGGAATGGTTTGATAGGCTATCTAGCTGATCTCCTGCTGCCTGATGTCGTCTCAGCCTGCTACTTCTCCGCCATCTTGACTCCCTCCCTTCAATTTCAGTTTTTCAATCCAGCAGGTTTTATATGACTTCTAGGCAGATGTATTTTGAAAACAAAACAAAATAAAACAAAACCCCCCTTGATTCTAGTATTTCTCCACATGCCTTATCCTTCTCTATCTTGGTTTCAAAGATCACATACTGATTAGCCCAGAAAAAGTTGATAAGTAAATACTCAATAATTTATAATATTCACAATTTTAGATTTCCATTCCACCTGTTTGTGTGTTATGTACAAATAATTGTAGCAGTAATAATATAGGAAGCACTGTTGTAAGCACTTCACACACATGAACTTCACGATAAACCTATGAGATAACATTATCCCCACCGTATAGGTAAAAAGCTGTGACATAAGAAAGTTAAATGATTTGCTGAAGCATTTGGAGACAGGATTTGAACTCAGGATGTCTGACCTCAGAACTTACCATCCTTAGCAGCACAGGATATTACATAGATATACTGCACATGCAATATATCTGTTAGTCTGGTTATGAATTATAGCACAGAGACTTTTTCTGATTTTCAATAACAGTGATAACATCCAGTTACTATAAAAGAAAGAAAAAATATTTAGAAAAAATACAGTTATTTTCTTTTTTGTTTTTGGATATTTTTACCCCATTATTTTTCTTTGCTCTATTGTTCTTATCTAAAAATACTGAAGAATGAAGGTAAAATCATTTATTACCTAGTTTATCTACCTTAGGTAATGGAATCTAGGGCAAGTCCATAAATCAAATGTAGACAGTAGTTAGTTGGAAATTTTAGGAGCATATAAATGCCAAGATTTTGTGTGTGTGTTTGTGTGAACCAAATCTCTCTATAGGTCTCTCAAAATGGAACACTTTAAAAAAAATTTTTTTATGTTTTTATTATTTGATTAAGGATATTCATTTTTATACGTTTAAGATAGAAAATTCCATTCTTCAATTCTCTTAGGATTTGGAATGAAACCTTCTTTAACATCATAGGCTTAAAAAATTACATTCTATCATAACTTCATTTCAAATCTATCTAAACAACAAGTTCTTATAGAAAAAGGGAACAAACAAGAGTCTGTTTTTTATTTAAGTTGTATAAATGAGGCCAGGGAAGTAAATATGTTATAATAAAGATGAAGTCTGGAAAGCAACGAATGTCAAATGGTATTCTTTCCTCTCTCTAGTGAGAGCATATCTTTACACTGTCAACTTCCAAGCTGTATTTTTTGGAAGGGGTATATTTCAAGCACCATTTATTTCATCTTGTTATAGACCATTTTCCTTTGTTTTCATTTGGTGCATATCTTTTAAACTTATATTCTAACCAATTTAGTCCTAATTATTTTTTCCAAGTTTAACTGCAGTTAGCTATCTGTTTAATGAAGCACTTGTATCAACTGGACGTTACATTCAAGTGCCCTGTGATGGGCCTTTACTTTGTTATAAGTGAGTTCTGTAATGTTCTTTCCCCCTTGTAAATTTTATTTGATTTCTTTGTGGCAAAGCTGGTTCTTATTTGGCTTTCATTTATTTGCATTTCATTATTTTTTACCTTTTAAACTTTTTAATCTCATAACATTCTTTCCTGTTTTCTAATTCTTTCCAAATGCCAGTCTTAATCTTAAAAAAAAAAAAAAAAGCACTTGTGGTTTTCTTTCTTATGGTTGTGCTCTCTTTTTCTGTGTCTCTGTGTCTATCATTCTTCACTTTTAAAAACTTTTAGTAACCCTTTTCTGTATAAATTCTTGCCTGCACAGCTGGGTACTCGAAAAAATTGACTGCTTGATGGAATTGCTGCAAAGACTAATCCAAAACAACTTTTCCATAATATGTTAAAACATTCAGCTACTTCTTTAGCTATATTTGGATAATTTTTGGTAAAATTTGTACAGATGTAATTGATAGGTTCACTCTTGTTCAGATGTTTTGACATTAGGTATATAAAATCAATAACGGTGGGGGAATTGAAAGATGTTAAAGAGCACACACTTCCAATGAGATGAGGAAGTTCTGAGGTGTAATGGACAGGATAGTGATTACAGTAACTATACTATATGAAAGACTTCAAAATTGCTAAGAGAACAGATCAATAATTTCATAATGTATATACATATCAAATCTCTATGTTGTACACCTGAAACTATTATAATATTGTATGTCAACTATACTTAAATAAAAAATAACTATTTATGGCAGATTAGTTGGCTTTTGTATTATTTATTTTATTGTAATAATATTCTACTGTTCCTCTGTTAAGTTTATAGAAAGTTACAGATTTATATACAAAGGGCTTAAAGGAACCATTTTGTATTTAGAAGTATTCGAGAAACAAAAACGTATTTCAGTCATAATTTTTTGACACATTTGGTATCTTTTTCTTAAGGCATTGGCCTTAAACAAAGTGGTTATCTCTCAGATAACTAAGAAATTTTTAAAGTACATAAAACCTATTAGGCATGTGAAATATGTCCAGTTCCAAGAAAGAAAAGAACAAAGAATAGTCTTGTTTTTTGGATTTTTTTACACATTTGGCAAAAACTTACCAAACGAAACCAAACAAAACAACATTTTTTTTTTCTAAAAAACTTTAATCTTTCCACTACTGGTTCATATCCTGTTAACCTAGTCTTTTCTATTAGATTTATGAAAACAGAGGAAAATTATTACCAATCCTCTTGAAAAATCAGGCTGTATCACAATGTGTTTTATTGGTGAAAGAAGTTAATTACATAGAAGTGTATGTAAGAAATGAATGTACTGATCATAGTTCAGCTATGACTGCACAGCTTCTGTTGGACCAAGCATACCATAGATAATAACCACAAGCCCTGGTAGAAAATATGTAAAATAACTACCTGTGGGTGGATAGTGAACAAAAGTAGGTAGAATCTGAAAAACACATGACACTTGGAAAAAAGAGAATGACACTAGGTGAATTTTTTATTTTTATAGCTTTTACCTTGAAGGGTGGGTCCCAGACTATACATGTGGTCCGTCAAAACTTTAATGGAAAACCTCTGTCTTGCTATGTTGAAGAAAAGGCCAGGGCGTGGGCCAAACTTACTGGAAAGCTAGAGGTGAAATCTTAGGAAAAGGAAAGTCAGAGAGAGGAACCGAAGTTCTGTGTACAAACACTGCCAATATGTCAACTGACCCCCAATGACGTCTGCATGGGAAAGACTGCAAGCAGCCCAGAAAAGGCCAAATGAATTGATCCAAGATTTAATCTATCTTCCACTAAAAGGGAACCAAGAATTTTCTATTTTAATGGTCAAGTTGAGTCAAGTCCCTGGTTAAAAAAAAAAAAAAAAGAACAAAACAAAACATTAAAAACTTTGGAGGAGGGGCACCTGGAGTCCTTGCGCATCTGCTTTCCACTTGGGTCATGGTCCCAGAGTCCTGGGATGAGCCCTGCATTTGGCTCCCTGCTGGGAGGGAGGCCTGCTTCTCCCTTTTCCACTTGCCTTGCTTGTGTTCTCTCTCTCACTGTGTCTCTCTCTGTCAAATAAATAAGTAAAATCTTTAAAAAAAATTTGGAAGAATATAGAAGGTAAAACTTCTACAATGTATCATTCGTAATGTCCAAGATAGTCTGAAAATACTTACCATATAATGAATCACAAAAACATGGGAAGGGAGACTTGTAGGCTAGCTTTGTTAGGATATTAAAAAACAATTACCGGGGCGCCTGGGTGGCTCAGTGGGTTAAGCCGCTGCCTTCCGCTCAAGTCATGATCTCAGGGTCCTGGGATCGAGTCCCGTATCAGGGGTCTCGGCTCAGCAGGGAGCCTGCTTCCCCCTCTCTCTCTGCCTGCCTCTCTGCCTACTTGTGATCTCTCTACCTGTCAAATAAATAAATAAAAACCAATTACCATAAAAGAGTAAGATGACAAATTAGACCTCATCAAATAAAACTTTTGTTTATTAAAAATATATCATTAAAGAAATACATATATAAGCCAAAGGTATGGAAAAATATTTGAAATATTTGTCAAATTTATACCTGACAAAGGACTGGTATTCAGAAAATATGAAGTTTTTTTTTTTTTAAGATTTTATTTATTTATTTGACACAGAGAGAGAAAGCATAAGCAGTGGAAGCCGCAGGCAGAGGAAAAGGGAGAAGCTGACTCCCTGCTGAGCAGGGAGCCTGACTTGGGGGCTCTCTCCCAGGACCCTGAGATCATGACCTGAGCCGAAGGCAGAGGCTTCACTGACTGAGCCACCTAGGAACCTGAAGATCTTCAACGGCTCAAAAATAAAAAGATGAACAACAATATAAATCAGCAAAACATTTTAATAGATGCTTCACAAATAAAACATGTGAGAATGAGCGATAAGCACATGCAAAACTGTGCAATATACTTAGTCATCATGAAAAATCAGACTAACACTATCATGAGAAATGTCTGCATATGACCTGAATGGCTAAAATGAGAACGACTGGCAACACTGACTATTGGCAAGATTTTGGAGAAACTGGAACTCTTGTGTTGGTGGTGGGAGTTTAAAATGTTACAATTATTTTGGAAAATATGCGTGTTTATTGTAAAACCAAACACATTTTTACCCATGATTTTACCAGAAATCTGGAATTTTACCAGAAATTCCAATCCCAGATATTTTTCCTACAGCATTAAAAGCATTATTTACTTACTATGGCAACAACAGAGCACCTATAAGAATATGTAAGCCTGGGGGCACCTGGGTGGCTCAGAGAGTTAAGCCTCAGCCTTCAGCTTGGGTCATGGTCTCAGGGTCCTGGGATCGAGCCCCACATCGGACTCTCTGCTCAGTGGGGAGCCTGCTTCCCCCCTTTCTCTCTGCCTGCCTCTCTGCCTACTTGTGATCTTTGTCTGTCAAATAAATAAATAGAATCTCTTAAAAAAATAGAATATGTAAATCCTTTATATTTATAATAGCCTAAATTTTCTAAATATTTCAGCTATCTATCAGTAAGAGAATAAATAAACAAATTGTGATTTATTTATAAATTGCATGTTACTCAGCAATAAAAAGAACGAACTGCTGGTACATGTAATAACATGGATGAATCTTAAAAGCATTGAAAGAGAAGTTGCACAGAAAAATAAATGCTACATGATTACATTTATTTACTTTTTTATTTACTTATTTGCTTTAGATTATTTATTCATTTGAGAGACAGAGAAAGAGAGAGTGCATGCATGAGTAGAAGGAAGGGCAGAGGGACAGGGACAGAACCCCAAGCAGACACCCCCCTGAGCAGGGAACCTGACACAGGGCTGGATCCCACGACCTTGAGATCATGAACTGAGCCGAAACCGAATCAGACACTTAACTGACTGTGCCGCCCAGGTGCCCCTGCATGATTACACTTATAAGAGAGACTAGAACAGGCAAATTAAAAAAAAAATTCAAGGGGTGCCTGGGTGGCTCAGTGGGTTAAAGCCGCTGCCTTCGGCTCAGGTCATGATCCTGGAGTCATGGGATCGAGCCCCACATCGGGGTCTCTGCTCAGTGAGGAGCCTGCTTCCCTTCCTCTCTCTCTCTCTGCTTGCCTCTCTGACTACTTGTGATCTCTGTCTGTCAAATAAATAAATAAAATCTTAAAAAAAATTCAAAATACTATTTGTCTCTGGAGAGTTGGTGCAGTATTGATTTACTGTGCAGAGACATGAGAGGACTTTCTGGGTTGTGGTAATAATATTTCATATCTTGATTGAATCATACAAGTATATGCATTTGTGAGAACTCATTGAATGGTACACTAAATATTTAAGCATTTCATTGCTTATAAATTTTATCTCGAAAGAAACAAAGCTCAGAGTCTAGGTAATTACATTCACCCTGAAGTCCTAAAAGGAAGTGTACTGATGTCTGTTACTAACTTTGTAGTGCATCAAAAATAACATAGGCTGACGGCTAAAGAAATGAATTGAGCAGGTATGTGATGAAGGAAGCATAATAAAATATCACCTGGTATTACGTATATGGGTATACCTAAACCCATCCTTCACTTTTCTGTTTTTCAACATCTTTCAACTTTTCTATGGGTTAAATAGTTTTTATTATAATATGTCAGAAAAAAGAAATGAATCTAAAATATAAGTTTTATTTTACTTAGTCATTTTGAGCATACTTAAGCCTAATGAATGTGCTATTGTGGTTATTCTTGGTAATACAACAGGACAACTGTAAACAATTGATATTTTCATCAATAAACATTTAAGTGGGGTGTCTGGGTGGCTCAGTCATTAAGTGTCTGTCTTTAGCTCTGGTCATGGTCTCAGGGTCCTGGGATCCAGCCCTGGCATCAGGCTCCCTGCTCAGTGGGAGGCCTGCTTCTCCCTCTCCCACTCCCCTTGCTTGTGTTCCCCCTCTCTCTGTGTCTATCTCTCTGTCAAATAAAATCTTAAAAATAATAAAATAAACGTTTAAGTACTGTTTGAAGGTGGCATGAAAGTCCTTGATCTATTAAGATCAAGAAACCCCAGTAGAAAAACATACAGAATGCATGTCCACAGTTTGAAAGAAAATTCTGAATAATTGTTGTGAACCCTTTAAAAAAATGCTGTATCATGGATGTTGGTTATGGCATAGAGGCTGATATTTATGGAAAAAATAAATACCCATCTATCTGAGTTGAGAAATGATTCTGAAAAGTCAGACTTGATTCAAAGATGTTTCAGGAATATGTGATAAAGACTATAAAGAAGGATAAAATAAGAATTCTAATTGCTAGAGTTATTATTTTCTCTTTTAGTGATATGTAATATAATGGTACATCTTATGTCAGATGACAATTTAGAGTTAATGAAATATGATATTTATGAGTTACTACTATGTTCTAGATATCATGCTATAATAAAACACAATCCCTGCCATTGAAAAATGCAAATTTGGGGGAGGAAATATACCAGTTATAATCATTAATACAATACAATACAATATAAAATATACAAAATACAATAATACAATTAATAATAATTGTGCCTTGTGAGTCCACTCTATAGGAATCTAAGCTTACCTAGTCTTATCTGTGAAAATTCCCAAGAAGAAGTAGCATATACTTAGTTATGAAAGGTGATTATCAATTTGCCTGATTGAGAAGGCTGGAAGACAGGAAACAGCTGTGTAAACAAAAGAAAGCGTAAGAACATAAAGGCACGAAGAACAGAGTTCTTATTTTTTAAAGATTTGATTTATTTGTCAGAGAGAGGGCACACATGTAGAGGGAGCAGCAGGCAGGGTGAGAAGCAGACTCCCCGCTGAGCAAGGAGCCTGATGTGGGACTCAATCTCAGGATTCTGGGGTCATGACCTGAGCTGAAGGCAGATGCTTAACTGACTGAGCCACCCAGGTGTCCCAGGAACAGAATTTTTAAAAGGTGATGAAATCTTTCATATGTGAGAGCCTGAGAGTTGTGGGAAGTAGTGTACCAGAAAGGGAAGTTAGATTAACTTTTTGCAATATGTCCTATGTCATGGTAAGTATATTATTATTATAGGCCAAATGTTTCTAACTGTGGAGTTATCTGCATCATGGTGAAGAGCTGGTGGAAATAAGACTATTCTCAGGACCCTTGGGTGGCTCAGTCTGTTAAACATCTGATTCTTGATCTCAGCTCAGGTCTTGATCTTAGGATCGTGAGGTGTTAGGCATGAAGACTAATAAAAAAGAGAAAGAGAGAGAGAGAGAAACTATTTCCTTATTTAGTTCTTACAGTCAAATGATACATTATCCCATTGTCCTTTATTTTAAATAGGTACAAGCAATAATTTCCTGCAAGTAATCAGTGAAGTCCTTGAGAATTACTCACATTGCCATTCATACATTGAAATTACAATAATGCAGGGTTTCTGAGAACAAAAATTCAATATTCTTCTGTATATAAAACTATCATTTGATTATTGTCAGCCCTCTGCGTTTCCTGGAACACAAGCATACATATAAGCAGAGAGTTGTCATTCCTACAGACAGAACAAAGACTGTATCCATGTATCTATCTGCCTGTTGGCCATCTCCTTTTTACTGACTAATATGTTTTCACTCTGGGTGCTAGCATCCCAAGTTTCCTGTAGGTAATAAACCATGTCCAAGATCAGTTTGTGATGTTTTAGTTGCTTTGTCTTAAATTCTAGGTCCAGAATCGGCATGGAGATCAGACCAGGCCAGGCAGAACATCACATTGTGCTGGGCACATGGATGGGGTCAGGATAGTTTTATAACAATCCAACAGAGACATGCTTGGACTTCTGTCTAAGCACCTTGTTAGGTTAACTATGCCTTCCATTGTCTTTGGTGTCTTTTACTGCTTCAAGTTGTAGAAAATAGATTTAAAAAAAGTAAAACATTTATGTCCATGAGAATATAAATGGATTCTGTCAGGTGGAATGAAATCGACTATTGCCCTGTGGATATTGAAGTTCTGCATTCTGAAAAATTCACTGCTAAGTGAATTTGGTTGCCTATATATTATGTATATTTTGAACTGGTTATAACATCTTATTTACTTCATTAGCTAATGAGAAAATGAAAACTTTAACATATTTTAATTGATATGGTACTGAAATTTATATTTCAAAAACAATATCTTTTGACACTATTGATTGCTTGACCTATTCCATTATTTTTATGAAGACACTATTCTTTGATCCCACCCATTATCTGTTCTAATTTGGACTGCAAAACTGTCATCTTGGAATTTTAATGTTTTTTCCTTAAATGGGTTTTGTTTATTTTTTGGTGGGGGGTAGGTAACCACTGACTTTAATTTCTTGTTTTGTTGCATTTTTTTATCTGAAAATGAGATTAAGTACATTATTTGTCAGGACAAAAGTATTTATTTTCATGTCCTAACTTGATAGTTATACTGAATAGACTATCTGGTTCAAAACTCATTTTCCCTTTGTTCTGACATCCTCAACCATCTGGTATTCTACTGAGAAGGATAATGTCAATTTGATTCTCATTCCTTCATAGTCATCATTTTCTTTTTTCTCTTTTTGATAGCTTATAGAATTCTCCATATTTTCTTTATATACTGAAATTTCATTATGATATATCTTTTATTTACCCTTCTTGGCACTGTATGGACCGTTAAACTCTTCAGACTTGCAATATTTTTAAGTCCGGGATATTTTCTTCAATTATTTTTGATAGTTTTCCCTATTGTATCCATTCTTTCTTGTTAGAATTTATTATTCCCAAATTGTTGCTTTAAAGTAATATCCTGTTGCTGTTTTATGAGAACAAAATATTCTGGACTGAGTATCCCTGAGGATGCTTGATTTTTTTTTTAAGTTGTTTTGCTCCCTGAATTGTCTATATTGTATAGTGTGAATTGCTATATTATTTTGGTCCTCTCATAATTCTGATTTTCTTCATATGTCTAGTGATTTTTAATACTTTCATCATGTTTTAAAAGAACTTAAGTTGATTATTCTTGGTGACTGGCATGGGTTTCCTTTGTGGGTATGTATATGGTACTCTAATTTTCTCTGGAGTTTTTTCCTCCAGAAGATTGGGGCTGCCTGGGAAAATAGCTGAATATTGTGTGCTGATCTACTTCTGGGCTTCACTCTAGGTTTTGCAATGCAGAGCTGGCCTTCAGTGAACCGCAGACCAAAACCAGATTGGAACAATACCCTGTTCTGAGTTTTCCCCAGTGGTTTGTCCCATTCCTCCAGAGAATACTTTGTTCTTTTTTTTTTAATCATATCACATTTTTTTATTTAATTTATTTTCAGTGTAACAGAATTCATTGTTTATGCACCACGCCCAGTGCTCTATGCAATACGTGCCCTCCATAATACCCACCACCTGGCTCCCCCAATCTCTCACCCCCCGCCCCTTCAAAACCCTCAGATTGTTTTTCAGAGTCCATAGTCTCTCATGGTTCATCTCCCCTTCCAATTTCCCTCAACTCCCTTCTCCTCTCCATCTCCCTATGTCCTCTGTGTTATTTGTTATGCTCCACAAATAAGTGAAACCATATGATAATTGACTCTCTCTGCTTGACTTATTTCACACAGCATAATCTCTTCCAGTCCTGTCCATGTTGATACAAAAGTTGGGTATTCATCCTTTCTGATGGAGGCATAATACTGTTGGTGGGAATGCAAGTTGGTGCCGCCACTTTGGAGAACAGTGTGGAAATTCCTTAAGAAATTAAAAATAGAGCTTCCCTATGACCTTGCAATTACACTACTAGGTATTTTCCCCAAAGATACAGATGTAGTGAAAAGAAGGGCCATCTGTACCCCAATGTTCATAGCAGCAATAGCCACGGTCACCAAACTGTGGAAAGAACCAAGATGCCCTTCAACGGACGAATGGATAAGGAAGATGTGGTCCATATACTTTGTTCTTTTTGACTGAGAGCAAAAACTTAGCTACTTGTACCTAGGAAACAAGGTGGTAGAATAGATGGATTAGGGAAGAGAAAGAAATAGAAACACCACTTGCCTTTTTTACACATGCTCTCTATTCACCTTCTTAATTTTTTTAATTCTTCTTTTACTTCTCCAATGATTTCAAGCTCAGAGTTCTTTCAAGATGGCAGATTCACTCTTGTTTTTTTCTAAAGACTTTCTGTACTTTTTTTGTGTCTTCATTTACTCTATTAAATTGTTTATAAGGTTCTTTTTGCTTTTCTTTCCCAGAATTAAAAAAAAAAGAAATCTCCCAGTTCTATGAATAATCTCTTCCTTTCTCTTTACCATGATAGAAGTAACAATTAGTCTCTATACATACACAGAAGAGAAAGTCACTCTCATAATGGTTAAGTAACTTGCTCAAGGTTATCATGCAAAGTTACCTATGCCGTTTTGATTGTCTATGATATTTTCCTTTTGGGAATTGCCCCCTTAGCCAGTTGGAGTTGTCATTCTGGTATCTGGGTCTATGCTACACACCGTTCTTGTCATCCAACTATTGTGATTCACTTCGAAGAGGAATATATAGAAAGTTCCAAGCTGTTCAGAATCATTCACAAGAAATATGTTTCCCTGAGTTATAGGAACAGTGTAGGCTTGAAGAGACCAGTGGCCATCTTTGATAGCATGAGGAGTGGAACTGTCTGAAAATAAACGCAGTATAGAAGGATGAAAAGCTGGGGCATGGCAAGCAACACAGAGTTCTGGTGACTTTGTGTCCCTGGATACACTCTGGATCTTTCAGTTATAGAAGTCAATGAATTTTCTTTCTCTGTACAATACTAGGTTGGGTTTTGTCATTTGTGTCATGCTAGTTCTGATTTACACAACTATGCAGTGCAAACTAAGCATTATGACCCAGGTGACCTGCCTAAAGAACCTGTATTCTCATTCATCCCTAGATACAGCTTCCCCTGCACAGGTAAAGACTAAGAGATAGAGAAGAATTAAGAAAGCTGAATTTGTTTAATTAGCTTAAAAATGTCAATTAATCAAACAAAAAATTTGTTGCATATGTAAATATATTCAAGTTAAAACAAGAAAAAAAAAAAGCCTTCTAATTACTTGATTTATCCATACTTTTTTTAATGCACCCAAGATATTCACTTCTACATCCCAACCTAATAAAAAAATCAGCCATGATTCAAAGTAGGTTATGTATTCCAGAACTGGGTACAGATGATCTGCTAGAAAGCAGACACTTGTCAGATAGCAGAGTGTTCCCATAAGGAAATTGTAGTAGAAAATCTTTCCACCACACACACACACACACACACACACACACATACACATTTGCCCTCCATTGATTCAATTTAAAACTAAAATGAAAAAATTTCTAGCTAACTATAATAACTTGGGGAAAAAAAGGAAAATTGGGTATCTTGCCATGGAATAAATACATAAATGTTTGGCAGTTAGTCTATCTCAGTATATTGAAGGGTAATGAAAACTACCCTTGTAAAATCTCTAACTTTTCATTTCTTTAGACTTTTCCTCATTTATTGACTCAGAACACTATAAATAAAAGGAAAAAAAATTAAATAAATGCCTTAAGTACCAGCAGGAAAAAAGAAAGCTATAAAACCTAGTGATTAATGAAATAAACCTTCTGTAGGGAGCAGTTGATTTCTAAACTGCAGACATAGAGAAAATCAGATGAAGATACTTTCTTAGACTTTTGAAGGTATTAACTTTTGGCATGGAAGATATCTCCTGGAGAAACATACCACTAAGTTAACCAAATTACCAAGAGAAAGAAAATTAATTTTCAAAAATTCTTGTGAACTAGAGGAACAAACTAACCATCAGCTCTGTACCGTCCTAGGAAACTGAACTACTATATTGTAAAATTGCTTCTGCTTTACTGACTTAGAATAAGTGTTTGTATAATTATATGTAGCTCAAGTTATTGCAAATTAATGCTCTAGGTTTATGCTCAATTTATATGACTGAGTCTTATATCATATTGTGCAATAAAATTCTCATTTGATTCCTCATCAAGTTTAAAGATGTTCTAGCTTAGAGCAAATGTAAAAATCATGTTGTCAAAAGCTGAGCTCATCTGTCACCACCGGAGGTCATCTGGTTTCATTATTTATTCTGCTGGAATGTGTAGGCAAAAATGTATGTTTTAGGACCTAAAATGTTCCATATATATTTATGGTTGGGACCATATTTATAGTTTTTCATTGTTTTTACATTAAAACACAACCTTAATGCTAGTAACAAAAGAGTTTCTCCTCTCTGAAGTACAGATGTATATTTTTAATATTTCCAGAAAATGAAGTTAACTCAGAGAGATATCAAGAGGACATATGATATATGGCCCAAGATTTTGTTTTCTTCTTTCTTTTTTTTTTCCTTTAAAAAGACTCTGTCTTTAAGTAAAACATCCCCCTCCATCCACTCTACATAGCTCTCAAACTCATGTGATGACTCTGCAGAGGCAAGAGTACAGTTTGTGAGCTAGGTTTCAGTAAATGGCTATATTATTAGATGGCCATAGTTTTGTATATTCATTAATTTATGAGTATGTCACAATGAAAAATATCCTAGGCCATATATAGTCATCAAATTTTGGCATTTCTGCAGTGACTTTTCATGATTCCAGTGATAGCATTTAAACTCACAAGTTCAGAAATTATCCTGGGATAGCATTTACTAAGCAAGTCTAAGATAGTCATGAAAGGACATTAATCTTACTCCACAAGTGAAGTGTGAAAGAAATATTACTTTGTATATACCATTAAATCAATTTAGATTTATCTCAGAGTTGTACTTCTCCTATGCTGGATGAGAATTTTATCTCAGTCATTTTAAGGGTATCCTCTTCGACTTACACTCAGAAATCAGGAGATCTAGACAATACCTCCAAAAATGAGATAATGACTTGTAAGCTCCTGTTTACTATTTGCTACTAGCATCTTTTTTGTATAAGTCTGCAGTGCTCTTTTGATGTCCAGCTGTGCTATGTTTTCATGCTAGATGTGGGATATAGAAATCTTTGCACCCAGAATCTATTTATTCTTTCTGGAAACCATTTTTGCTTTAAAAACTTCGCTTCTTTCAATCTCACTCTATGTGTTCGGGTGAAGCTGATTTTATCCTCCAGACCAATAAATATACATGTTATTGTAGTCTGGTCAATCAGCACAGCACATTCCTTTGGTTTACAGTGATTGGTTCATAGATGAACATGGGACACATTCAACATTAATGAAATGCATGAAAAGCCTTATTTGGAGCCCAAGAGACTCTCACTCTTTCCTTTAAAATATGAAGTTCAGAGCCTGTGCAATTTGAAGCTACTTAAGCTGTTTTAAAATCAAGAGGGGAGGGCTTGCTGGAGAACAGTACTGATGTTATGGTGCACAGAGCTGAAAGAGAATAGGTAACTGAATCCAGGGATATTATTTCAACTACTGATCAAATGATACCTAAACTTTTCCATCATGTAAGTGAATAGAGTATCTTTTTGTTCAAGATTTGGATCTGTCTTTCTATAACAGAAATAGCACTTCCCTAGATATATCATAAACCATTCTGTAAAGATTAAGTCACCTCCCCTGGTCCAGCTTGGAACAGTCCTTGGATAACCATTACCTGTGACTTAGAATCTTCTCTTCCATTCCATAATCCATTTTCTCTGCCTCCTTGATTCTTAAAGACACTTTTTCTTCCAAGCCCTGCACTATCATCTAACATCATCTTTTTTATTGGCTTAGGGCCCAGAAATTTTGAGCTGACTTATCTCCTGGAATCAGACTGAATATATTAGGGAATGGTGAAGCTTGTTGTGGACTTTGTATTTTTAACTATGTCAACACTCCCATTGGCCAGTTTCAGCTCCCAGATTTTTCAGAAACAGCAACAAAAGTTTTTCATTCAAAAGACAAAAAGTATCTATGATATCACTTTACTTCTGAGACTTTCCATGCCATCAAAAATTCCTAGACTTTTAAACTCTGGTTATCTACTTTGATGGAAGACAGTAAAGGTGATAGAGAAACAAAACAAGAAATGGAAGAACAGCAGATACTATTGTTTTAATAAGATATCTTCATTCATTTTTCTGGGATGCCAATAAACTAATTTACAATAGGAAATTTTTACTGACATATATAATTGAATACACACCTTTTGATGTGTAATTTTATTATATCTGAAAAGGTTAATCTGTATATTGATTTAATAAGGTCAAGTTTGAGGTGCCTGGGTGGTTCAGTTGGTTAAGGGTCCAATTCTAGATTTAGGCTCAGGTCATGATCTCAGTGTTGTGAGATCATGTCCTCTGTTGGGCTCCCTGCTCAGCAGGAAGTCTGCTATTCTCTTTCTTCCTTTGGTTCCCCCCCTCCCACACACACACACTCTCTCTCTAAAATAAATAAATAAATCGTTTTAAAAAATAAAAAAATAAAAATGTGGGTAACCCTCATGAGTTCCCCACTCAATAGTCAAATGTTTCTACTTTGGATGAGGAATATTATACAAAAATTTCCCAAGAAACAAGAATAGTTAATGATTGGTTCCAAAATAACACAGAAAGAATTTTAAATAAGGACCCTCAAAAGATCAGGGAACAATTTATGCCACAAATACCCTTTTGAAGACCTACTGTTCTTGGAGAGCAGATAAGGGTCATCTTGTCAAGAAGGAGGTAACAGTGGCACAGGATGACCTTGGAGGAAGTGAGACATCCATTTCTTCTCTCTCCTACTCCTTTATCTCTCCATATTGGTTTGATAAGGCTGCCATAGCAAAGTACCACAGATTGGGTGACTTAAACATTTATTTTCTTGGGCACCTGCCTGGCTTGGTCAAAAGAGCACACGAGGCTTGATCTTGAGGTCATGAGTTTGAGCCCCATGTGATGTGTGGAGATTACTTCAGTAAATAAAACTTAAAAAACAAAACATTTATTTTCTCATAGATCTGGAGGCTAGAAGTCTATCAAGATAACTGTGTCTGCAAGGTTGATTTCTTTTGAAGCCTTTCTCCTTAACTTGCAAAAGATGGCCATCTTCTCTCTTTGTCTTCATATGGTCTTTCCACTTTGGGTGTGCATGTCTGTGTCCAAATTTATTCTTATAAAAATAACAGTCATGCTGGATTAGGACCTTCCCTAAAGACCTTATTTTAACTTAATTCCTTCTTAAAGACTTATCTCCATATATTATTGAGTTCTGGGGTACTAGGAGTTAGGACTTCAACATATGAATGTGGGGGACACATTTAGCCTATAACACTCTTTTATTCTGTTGTTTGCCTCATTTGTTATGGCACAAACTCCAAACCTCAGTCCTGGACTTTCTAATTTTATTCTCCATAGCTAGTTTTAGAAATCAAAAAAGCTGAGCAACAGAAGATCATTGCTTTATTAAGACTTTCCTTTTACTTCTAGCACTTGGTGATTGATCAGACTCAATACCCTCCTATCCTCACTCCATTTCCCCACATTTATTATTGACACATTACCCCTAAAGCTTCATTAATACTTTGCATCTGGGTAAACTCAAGGTCCTTGCATGTTTCAAACAGGATTTTCTTTGACTGTTAATATGGAAGTGGGAGACATTGTGTTTATCTTTATTTAATCAATATAGCTTCTTGAACCAATAAGGCTACAATTTATGGAGAAAGTGCAAAATCAGATAAGGAGTCAACTGTATCTTTCTGAGGTCAATCTATTTGTCAAACTAGTGCTCTACTAATCTTTCAAATTAACTTGTGGCTGCTGATGACATTGCATTTCTAGTGTCACTAGGGATGATAAATGATCAGACACCAGGGGAACTGCTGTCAAAATAACACTGATTCTTTGATGAAAAATATCACCTTAATATTATATTGCTGAAACTATTTCTTTTCTTAGAATTCATTAGCTACACATTAAGAAAGTACAATGAAGGGGATGCTTGCTATCTGTGAATTAGGGGAAAGTATGTCAGAAAACACAGCATGTAGAAGAGAGTGTTACTCAAAGGGGCAATTTGAGCAGATCTTCAAAATTAATAACAAAATTTTCTGGTCATGTCAGTTGATAGCAAACTGTTATAAATTAGGCCATATTTTTTAGGAGAAAGGAAACAATTTTGTGTGATGTTTAAAATGCTGTCCATAATACTTTAATTGTGCCCCTATGCCTCACCTCTACATTGTTACATTCATGTTCCAATAAAAGCTGTAATTATTTATTGAAAGGTAATGTGCACTTTACTAGCACTTTACATACATTATTTAATAAAACCCCTATATAAATGTGATAGGTATTATTATATACTAATTTTAAAGATGGAAAAAACTGAGGCTTGAGGACTTTAATAGCCTGACCAAAGTCACATGCTAGCCAGTAAGTGGCAGTAACTAAATTTGAAGCCAGTCTGCTTGTCTTTAAGCTCTAAACATTATCTTGTTGCCTATTAAGTTTTATTTGATACCTTAGCACAGCTGTATTTAAAAATAAATTAGCTACTGTGTAAGTGAAGTGTTTCTTAATAGAATGACATGTAATATTGCTAGAGCTCATTATGCCGTAACCTAGTCCAAAATTAACACTGCCTTACAATGCATTGCACTATAGTGTCAAAAGAAATGATAGTTTTGCAGTTCATATGCTTTGTATTTTGCTCTGCTTTTCAAATTTTCACCTGAATGAAAAACAATGAATAGTTTGTTGTTTTGTTTTAAGTTGTCTATTGACAAGCTGCTGTGGTGACTGGGGCTTCAAAACATTTCTTACCATTTTTCCAGCAAGAAGCTTCAAACAAGTTATATGTGACTCTGTAGGAGCCAATAAATGTTCTACTATCATCAGATGTAATATTTGAGAATCTTACAGTTCACATATAATTCTCAATCTCAAGATGTTGATTGCTTTTCTAATAATGGAAAAAGGGAAAAGTATCTTTAATTAGAAGACTATAATGGGGGGCGCCTGGGTAGCTCAGTGGGTTAAAGCCTCTGCCTTTGGCTCAGGTCATGATCCCAGGGTCCTGGGATTGGCTCTCTGCTCAACGGGAGCCTGCTTCCTCCGCTCTCTCTGCCTGCTTTTCTGCCCACTTGTGATCTCTGTCAAATAAATAAATAAATAAAAATCTTTAAAAAAAAAGAAGACTATAATGGGTCTAGTGAAAAAAAGCAAGTAAAATTTTATAGAGAGCACATTGTTTGATAATTATCATATACCAATTGCTACTACAACTTCAAGTGTGGAAAATAAATTTTGTATTGATCACTGGTGAAATTTTTGTGACTCAAATAGTTGATGATCCAATGCCAACTGCCCTTAAATTCCTGGTCAATAAAAAATTACCATTTTTTGTCTTCTCCACTCAAAACTGTCTTGCTGTTGATTTCAGGACTCAAACAGGTAATCTAGTGAGTTCTGCTATCAATATCATATTTATTGGGGTGCCTGGGTGGCTCAGTGGGTTAAAGCCTCTGCCTTCAGCTCAGGTCATGATCCCAGGACCCTGGGGTAGAGCCCCGCATCGGGCTCTCTGCTCAGCGGGGAGCCTGCTTCTCCCTCTCTCTCTGCCTGCCTCTCTGCCTACTTGTGATCTCTGTCTGTCAAATAAATAAATAAAAAAACCCAAAAAACCAAAATATCATATTTATTTACAACTTGGGCTAATTCAAAGTATAACTTCATCAAGAATAATTTCAGGCAGTGAAATGGGGAGCATCTGAAGACTCATGTCCTCACTCTACTAGCCATGCCAGGGGCTTAACTTCAAGTAGATGTCATTGCTCCCCAGTCTGTGGAGTGGTTGATTTATTCATATCTAAAATAAATTTCCATGGACCCTGCCAAGCACTTCTAGTCATCAGTCCTCTTCCATGTTCTAAAGTTCAAAGTTTTTTGCCTTTGCTCTATCACTAATTCGTTTGCAACTGATTACCTCTTTTATAATTGGGTATATGCTCTGTCACCCTAGTTTCATAATCAACAAATTTCAAACACCTCAACTCTTGGCAGGACGCATCCTTTATCTTTTTAATTTGTCTGAAATTTGGATCTCCATCTGGGTACTGCATAAGGATTTCAAAATTTACTTTATCCTAAATGATCTGTTTTTCACTCTTCAAAATAATTGCTCTTCCCAGGAGCTTGCATAATTTGGAGATTATATTAAGGGGAAGCTCGTTCTAAGCAACAAATCACAAATTTTATAACATACAAGATAATTGATTTTTCATTTATGGCAAGTCCCAAACAAGTGTTACTGTACAGACTGTATCTAGAATGATGTAATACAGAGACCCACATTTCCTATGTCAGAAAAAAAAATTGCATGAGAAAATTTAAACTGGCAAGGAAGTCTATTCAAGATTATAATAATAGGTGTCAAGACTATTTACAAGACTCACCTGAACTCCTTAAAAAAAAAAAAAGGACCAGAAAGTTTTTAAGTACAATAGTGAGCTAGTGGAGAAGTATTGGAGGACATTAGTCTATGTGATCAATGCAATTAGGCCATCTTTGTTTGCTAATTGGTGCTTATAAAAGTTAGGCTTCTAGGGCCCCTAGATGGCTCAGTCAGTTAAGCATCTGATCTTGATTTTAGCTCAGGTTATAATCTCAGGGTCATGAGATGGAGCCCTGCCTTGGCCTCTGTGTTTGGCATGGAGCCTGCTTAAGACTCTTTCTCCCTTCCACTGCTTCTCCCCCCAACCACAAGTGCACATGCTCTCTCTCTAAAATTAAAAAAAAAGGCTTTTAGTCTCCTACAGAGACTGGGATGTAGAGTCCCCATTTTTCTTGATTATTACATTTCAAAGGGATGGCTCAGGTTACTGACAAACACATTCTTGGGTTGGAGCACATTTATATCTGAAAGAGATAGAGGAAGAATTTATAATTACAAATATTCTAAAGCAAATGCTCCAAGGAAAGGGAAGTCAAGGGCTTATAGTCAGGAAGCAAACTCTCTAAAGTTTTGTCAAGCAGAAGGAAATCTTAAGGGGATTTTGTATTATCTACACATATCTTTGAAACTTTCATTGTTTTTCTGTATCAAAATGGTGCATGAGGAAAGACCACAAAGGATGCCCACAGGAAGTTTCATGGTCTAGTTCTGAAAGTGGCATAATTCAGTTTCATTATTATGCCACTGGCTAAATCTCAGACACATGACCGCATTCCCCTGCAAATAGGTCAGGGAAAACAGGGGTAGCTGTGAGCCCAAGAAGAATATGAAACTGGTTTGATAAGCAGAAAAGAAGTCTCAGCCAGCCATTGTAAGACAAACATTTAATATATAATTATACAATTGAACTACATTATATGCTCTTTCTTATAGACATTTATCAAGTTGCTTTGTTTGAATGTTTGCTTTCCATACTAGAGCACAAAGTCCTTGAGAGCTGTGCTTGTGTCACTTCTATTTTTTGTTTTCTTAGATCCAAGAAAAATGTCACGCACATGGAAACCATGCTGCCCAGCAAATATTTCTTAAATGAATTGCTGGTGAGAGATGATATTTTGAGTTGACACTGAAAGTTGCTGCATTTAATCATAGTTCACTCCACCACATCTATTCCCTAAAATCTTTAAAGTTAGTCTTGCTTGTATAAATTCTAGTTAAAAAGGGGATGGAATATGTAGTCAACCAATGTCCTTATTTTAGAATGATTTACACTTACTTATTTAGACACAATTTTTAAAAAAAATTTGCTTTATATCTCAGCCAAAATTATTTTTAAAGCATAATTGAATTTTTATTTTGAACATTATTAATGCTTTCCTTCCTATCATTTTTCACTAAGCTAATGGCAATGCAGTAAGAAAATATAGTCTTCTGTTTATTTTAAGCAGGCACACCCATACTGATCCAGGATCCTACTCTCTGAGTTTCTCAGTTAAATAGCATCTGTCACATTTTTCTGCAATATGAATCACTAAAAAACATCTCTAGTGAAAGCCAGAATTAAAAAGGGCTATCATCAGAACTCATAGGCAAAGAAAAAAGACAGGGATGCCTGGGTGGCTCAGTTGGGTAAGTGGCTGCCTTCAGCTTGGGTCATGATCCCAGCGTCCTGGGATCGAGTCTCACATCGGGCTCCTTGCTCGGTGGGGAGCCTGCTTCTCCCTCTGCCTCTGCCTGCCTCTCTGTCTGCCTGTGCTCTCTCTCTCTCTCACAAATAAATAAATAAAATCTTTAAAAAAAAAAAAGAAAGAAAAAAAGACAAATATAAGACTCCCGATATGCTCAAAGGAATAAGATATTCTGGGGGGAAATCCGGTCATTATTTCATGCCTTCCACGTGGCATTGTCAGGCCTACCTCAGAAACAAATTCCAACTGTATCTGTATGACAGAATGTATTTACCATTGATGTTGATGTCATTCTAAATGTAATCTAATTGATTATTTAACATAATACCTGTAACAAAGTATTAGTATTTTAATTCTACTGATGAAGACAACTGAAGCATAGAAAAACTATATGCCAAGCTCCAAGTATTTTATTAGAAAAATTAAAATTGAAAGCTCTCCATATTTTGATAGTTGCATAGTATATGGAGTCATTTTCTTAGCATAAATAAAACATTTTCATTCTTATGACAATTTGTTTTCAAATATGCACATGTAAAGTATTTTTCAGAATCACCTTGATAGGGCTTGATTATTTTTGTTTTAATATTGGGATAATTCCATTGTATGACCCATATGGACAATTCATTGCCAAAGTAGAAAGTAGTAACTCTAGACAAGCAGTTGGAATCTATGCTCTCAATCCATTTCTCTCTAGTCACATCATTTAGAAAATATTTATATCCTAATAACAACTTTCATTTATACTATGTTTGAAAATTTATTACTCTTGGGGCACCTTAGTGGCTTTGTTAAGCATCTGCCCTCCACTGAGGTCATGATCCCAGGGTCCTTGTATCAAGCTCTAGGTTAGGCTCCCTGTTCAGCGGGGAGTCTGCTAGTCCCTTTCCCTCTGCCTGCTGCTCCCCCTGCTTATGCTTATGCTCTCTCTCTTTCTGTCAAATAAATAAATAAAATCTTTAAAAAAAAAAAAGAACATTTATTACCCTTTTTCTTATAAATCTAAATATCTGTTTTCATAACTCCAGTGTGAAATTAATCAGGCAGTTAACATTTCCATTTTACAGATGGGAGAATGAAAGCACCAAGGGATTCAGAAACTTGATCAAGATAACATAGCAAGTATGGTGGATTGTGTTTTCTAAGATAACTGCAACAAGGTGTTCCATCCCACATCCTCTTCTTACACAATGACACTGAGAACTTCAAGTGTCTATGTTCACTCCTGTTGAATCTGGGCAGGCCCTTGTCTATAGTGGAATTGAAGCTATATGGCTTCCGAGGCTAGGTTTTAAAAGGTAATATCCTTTCTGTCTGATCCTTGGAACTCACCTATCATGATGTGAGGAAGCTTAAGCCTTGTTAAAATGTCTCCTGCATGGGGCACCTGGGTGGCTCAGTGGGTTAAAGCCTCTGCCTTCAGCTCAGGTCATGATCTCAGGGTCCTGGGATTGAGCCCCACATTGGGCTCTCTGCCCAGCAGGGAGCCTGCTTTCCCCTCTCTCTGCCTGCCTCTCTGCCTACTTGTGATTTCCTTCTCTGTCAAATAAATAAATAAAATCTTTAAAATAAAATAAAATAAAATGTCTCCTGCAGGTGTTATGGCCAACAGCTAGCATCAATCAACAGATGCATGAAGGAAGAAGCATTTGAGATTACTTCATCCTCATCTACCACCTGAGAGTGAACGTATGAGAAATCCCAAATGAGAGCCCAATCAACCATGAGAACTGGGAGTAATAGTGATCAATGACTGCTGTTGGTTTAAGTCACTAAATGTTGACATAGGTTCTGTAGCAACACTAAGTGAGAAAGCTAGTAAACATAGCTGAGGCTATAATCAAAATCTTCTGATTATGTGACACAACTTCTTGTGATCTTTCCAGTACACTATACTGGGTGGTGATTTGGGATCATTGAGCCCAACAGTTGAGAAAGAATTCTTGAGACATTTTTCAATGCAAAAAGTTATATTTACTGTAGCATGGGGAGAAACCCGTAGGCGGAAAGAGCTGCATTGAGATTGTGAAGGGTGACTGGTTATGTAGGGTTTTCTATCCTCTGGAGATGAAGGTGACATTAGAGCTCCAGGAAATTGAGTCTATGGGTTCCTGGAAGTCTGACTATTATTAAGATTATGTTTTTCTTGGAAATCGTTAAGACAGTTACAAATATGGTGGAGTTTCATGGCTGCGGTCTTTATCAGTTGATCATTTGTTTTTCCCCAGACTTTGTTCTTATCCCAGCTTCCTATATGTATCCCACCTTAAACTAGGGATGGGAGGTGGTGGGTGGGAATGGGAGGATGGGGGGAGGGTGGTTGCGTGGTGTCAGCTCCAGGTCACCCTCAGCTTGTCTTTTGCCTTCTCCTCAGGTAGCACACCGAGATCTGCATAGGAATAGTCGGGTAAAAAGTGAAAAATTCAATTCTGTAATTATGTATGGCGATGATTATTAACTAAACTCATCCTGGTGATCATTTTGCAATTTATATGCAGATACCGAATCATTATGCTGTACACCTAAAACTTACATAATATTGAATGTCAAATATGCCCCTATGTTTAAAAAAAATGAAAAATTCAGATACCTGTCAGAAAGTTTTATTGCACTTTTCACAGCTTCACAACCAAATGATATATGTCATTGACATAGTGAAAGATGAAGCTGGAATTTTTTCTCAGTTCTTGTAGTGACAATTGATGACCATGGGCAGATCATTTCACTTCTGTTTAGCATTAAAATCAAACACTATGGCACACTTCTAACTACCCCCTCAGGCAAGACTTTTACAAGAAAATTAACTGAAAACAACTCTGGTTTACTTCTGAAAAATTCATTTTGTGCCCCCACTGTGTGCCGACTAACCAAAAAACCTCAAAACAAAACAAAACAAAAAACCGTCCCACCCCCAAACTAAAATATACTTAGGGCTATAGAGATTCAGTAACATTATTAGGAGTTTAAAATTTTTATCTTTATTCTCATTACTTTAATATGTTATGAATTTAACCTAAAGAATCAAATCTTTAATAAAAAAACTACTCTATTATGATTTAAATACTTGCTGTTTTCTAGTAAAAAAAAACACCTCAAGTATAATTTATACCCTTACTATACTTACTACATTTTAAAATCATTAAGGCTAAATCATGTTTAGGGTACAGTTTTAAACAAACAAACAAACAAACAGACAGACAGACAAAAACAGTATAAGAAAGGGCACCTGGGTGGCTCAGTCATTAGGCATCTGCCTTGGGCTCAGGTCATGATCCTTGGGTCCTAGAATGAAGCCCCTCAGCCGGGAGCCCTGCTTCTCCCTCTCCCACTCTCCCTGCTTGTGTTTCCTCTCTTGCTGTGTCTCTCTCTGTAAAATAAATAAATGAAATCTTTAAAAAAAACTGTACAAGAAGAAAATACATTCAAGGTTCATTGACATAAAGTTTGAATGGAAATTGAAGGTCTGATTCTATGCGCAAGATGTGTTCCAAATTATGTCGGTGGGCACTTAGGTCTGTTTAAGTGAGAGGCTCCTTTCTCCCACCCAACAAAATAGTTAACAAACACGATTCTACATACTGGACTGCATTTCTGTCAGAGACAGATATTCACAGTGACTTCCAAGAATGAGTGACACAAATATTCTTTTATTATTTTTTTAAAGATTTTATTTATTTATTTGAGAGAAAGAGTGAGTAAGAAAGAGAGCAAGCACAAGAACAGGGAGAGGGAGAGGAAGAAGCAGGCTCTCTGCTGAGCAGGGAGCCCGATGCAGGGCTCAATCCCAAGACCCTGGGATCATGACCTGAGCCAAAGGCAGGCACTTAACCAACTGAGCCACCCAGGCGTGCTGCAAAACATTCTTTTAAATACATAAATCAGGTAGAGTCAGCCCCCGTTTGAAGATGTTCAGTGGCTTTCTATTTCAATTAGAATAAACTCCAAGTTTTTTAGCCTGGTATACAAATTCCTCCATGACCCTGCTCTCTGTCTCCTTCTAGAACCTCACATCCTTCATCTCTTCCCCTTGCTCACTGTGCTTTGTTCATGCTGGTCTCCTTGTCATTAGGTCTTGAACAGGTCATAACATTTCTTTCATTTCAGGCCATGGCTGAAGTGCTTCTCCCTCTACCTGTAACCCAACCTTCTGTGTCTACTCGGAGAGTCTCTAAAATAACATGTCCCTGACCTCTCTGTGTCATTACCCTGTAGTAGAGGGGAAAACAAAAAACAAAAACCACAAACAAACAAAAAACACTTCCTCCACCTTTTGAAATTGACTCCCTGGGACCTGCAAATTAAATTGACAAAAGTCAAGTTAACAAGAGAGAAAAAAAAAAAAAGCACAATTTTATAATGGTTTTTGATTTTATGTTCACAGGGACTTCGCAGAAAAGAAGTAAAAAAATCCAGAGAAGTGGGCAGACTTGAGACTTATACATCATTTTAACAGAAAGTGCTACCTTTATAGAGAAGGGACTAGCCAAAGGAAAGGGAGTTTGGGCTTCTGAGGCCAACACATTGTGGGAAAGTGACTAGGAGACACATGGGGGGAACTAATAATGACAGATACAGGTTATTTTAGTAAGGTCTGTTTCTGCAGACTCATCTTGGCATCTACTCTTTGTCTTTGGTGATTGAGTGTTTGCTTCTCTTGGTCCAGGGAGGGCACTTTTCTAACGGGAAATATATGACCTGCCTTTAGGCAGATAGGGGGATGACAGAGAACTTTTCCTGGAGTTGCTGTTTCTCAGTTGCCTTCAGCTCAAAAGAATCAATATACCAAAGCGGCATATTTTGGGGGTGGCATATCCTGGTTCCTTTCACCCGGTTTATTTACTTATTACTCATTTAAGATGTATCGATTCTTTAATTTTGTCATCATTCCATTGTGTGATTCCTCTGGAATCCGTGCAAACTGCACAGAGGCAGGGAACTTCTCAGTTTTCTTTGCTGCTCCCGTATGGACAGTTCTTAAAACAGCCTAAGTGCCCACCGCTGTGATTTATACATCTCTGTTTCTTTCTCCCACCTCTCTTACCCATCTGAACATTTCCTTCGATTCTTTCATACTCTATTGCTTTCTCTCTCCTTGGCAAAGATAAAGATGTTGAAGGAATAGGCTGTCAGAGGCAAAACTTTTTAGAGGGTATAATTTGGACCGAAAAAAAAATGGAAGTAATATCATCCAGAACAGTCTAGAGGCCACGTAATACAGGAATTAAGACTGAAAGTTCTAGAGCTCCCATACCTGCCTTGAATCCCGTTTGAGCCGTTTACTAGGAGCATATTTTGGGCAGGTTGTTCAACCCAGTTGAAGCTCCATTCTTGTATCTCTAAAGTGAGGATGATAATCGTTTCTGCCTCATAGAAGTGGTCGTAATGATTAAATCAGTCAATACATTACTTCTAAAAGTAGAGCTGTTGAAAGATTGCCTGGTGGTCAAAAAGTGTTAGTTTTCTTCTCCTTTTAAAGAAATTATTAACAATTTCAAAAGGAATACAGAGCACTGGATGGATAATTCAGCTAAACTGACAAGAAATTTAGCAACCGGTCTGCTAAAAATAACAATAGCTTATGCCTAGGTAGTGCATATGAGATTGTTTCTGATAGAGCTCTGACAGCCCTAAGTGTATTACCTCCTATAATTCCACCGAGCTCTGAGGAAGCTGCTAATATTGTCTCCATTTTGACCTTCTGGAATCAGACACAGGTCATACGATGAAGAAGGGATAGACCCAGAATTTGAACATTAACGGGTTGAACTCTAGAGTTCTTGTTCTTAACTAGTACGTCATACTAGTCTTTCAAACAAACACAAACAAACCAACCCAAAAAACCTCTCTTCAATAAATATGGATCATGGAAATATGATATAACTGATGAATTGCTTCCTGTTAATATTTTTATATATGGATAAGTCTAATTTGTATTCAGTGACAATGTGTTTAGCATTTTTTCTCCCACCTACTGCAGGTGTATCATTTAACAAGTAGATATAGGTTATTAATCATTTATAAAGATAAATTATTAAAATTTAGCATTAAATTGTTTTTTAAGACATAGAAAATATAAAATTATAGAAAACTATTTAGTACTCATTGGAATTTTTAAAAAATTTCCAGTTTATTTGATATGTAATATTTCCTATTAAAATGGTCTCAGATCAAGATAGGGTTAGAAGCAATTTAGAATATCCAAATATAAAACAGTGCTTTATATATTACAGGTACTCTTAATAGTATGAGTTCTTCAGAAAAATTCTTTCTTGTATAATCCCTCTTCATGTCTACTCCTTTGAGTTAAATTACTTTAACCTTGTAAATAAATACATATATATATATATGCTTATATAACTTGCTTATAATATGGCTGTCTGGATTATAAAGACTATACTAAATAAGAAAGAATGTAATTGGATTTTATAGTATAATGTGAAAGGATTTGGTAGGCTGTGTATGTTTTGAGAGTTAACCTCAAAGTCATGGAGCTATGTTTCAACTATCCAATTACCGATAAAAAGAAGAGACTAGTATCTCTCTCTTTTGTGCGTGCTCTCTCTCTCTCTCTTGCACTCCTCTCTGGTGCAGCCTAAGGTCATAGTGATGAGGGAACAGAAGGCAAGCTGAGGACAAAGCAGGAGCTGACACCGCACAAACCTTTCCCTGCATGAAATATATGTGACATTCCTCAGGCACTCCTTGCTGCCCTGAAGGAAAAACAAATAGCTAACTCGTAGAGATCACAATCCTGCAGGACTCGAGTCTCCCTCAGTTTATAAATGTTTTGGCAAGCTACAAGAATGAAGCATTTCTATTAATGGCCTAGCTCCCAGAAGGAAATGTAGATACAATTAAATATCCTTATAACCTGCAGCCTGTGGACAGATACTGGAAGTGGGTAGAATGTAATGTTCCACCAGGAAGCTCCCCTGACAATTTTCTTGTTAATTCCTTGCTAGAGGGAAAAACAAAGGCAAGGCCTCATGTATCCTGTGAGTCTTCTTTAAGGTATGAAAGTCCTTTTGAAACCTCCCTTTTCTTTACCTCCCTCAACCCCATAGAATATTATCAGCCACCCCTCACAACCCTAGGGCAGCAGCTCTTTCTGCCCAGGGGTCCTGTCCCCATGCTTTCATAAATCACCATTTTACACCAAAGATGTCTCATGAATTCTTTCTTGGTCCTTAGCTCTGGACCACACCCCCCTGAACCTCACCCGTATTCCAAATCCACATCCGTTGGATTTTACTCTTCATTACCTGTTATTGTTGTTGCATCTGCTGATACTTGATGATTTCCCAGATTCCTCAGTGATTTCCAGTCTTTCACCAACCTGCATTATACTGTTGTTTCAGTTATTTATTTTTCTGTAACCAACAATCCCAAAATGTTGTGACTTAAAATAGCAACTACTTTACTTGATCCAAGGTTTTATAGTCAGAAATTTGGGCAGGGAAGGACAGGAGTAACTAATCTACTCCATGATGTTGGAGATCTCAGGTGGGCTGCCTTGAGTAGGTGGGGGCTGGCTGCTATAGCTTAGTGAGCCCAGATATTTAAGGATTTAGTTTTAGTAAAATACCTGGGTTCTTCAGCTCTCCTACACGTAGCTAGCTTTTACTTTCTTGTAAAAAGGTGGTCTTACAGTCCCAAGAGAGGGCATTACAGCAGGACTAAATCCAGTGTGGATGTGCTTATCAAGTTTCTGCTGGTGTCATACTCTCTAATGTCCCATTGCCCAAAGCAAGTTACATAGCTGACTCCAGAGTCAATGGGAAGAGACTTTATAAGGGTGTGAAAACTGGAGGGCATTGGTTTGTGGCAGCAATTGATTTAACCATGTACCCCAGTCCATCATTCGAAATCTAATAATACACAGTCCTTCCATGTGCAAAATACATTCTCCCATCCCAAGACCCTTGACATCATATTTTCATGTGGTATGAATATCATACTTGCTTATGGTTATCAGCTTAGGCTCCCATCATCTGAATTAGATTCAGGTACGAATGATGATCCTTGGATGCGGTTCCTTGGGGGCAGCTGCTCACCTGTGACTCCTCTCAATTCAGACATCTGTGAACTGAACAGGGAGGCTATCTAAAATTTTTTTTAAAAGTCTAAAAAAGGGAAGTTTTCTGCCTCCACACATCCCATTTTTTTTTTAAAGATTTTATTTATTTGACAGAGATCACAAGTAGGCAGAGAGGCAGGCAGAGAGAGAGAGGGGGAGAAGCAGGCTCCCCACTGAGCAGAGAGCCCAATGTGGGGCTCGATCCCAGGACCCTGAGATCATGACCTGAGCTGATGGCAGAGGCTTAACCCACTGAGCCACCCAGGTGCCCCCCACACCCCATATTTAATGCTGAAATAGTAATAGGAAAATAGTAAAACACATTCCTAGTTAAAAAAAAAAAGTGAGGGAACATGAAAAACATAGTAGTCACTGGTCCACAGTATTTCTGAATTCATCTTGTTCCATATTGTCAGATGGATATTATTTAGGAGGTAGAAAATTGTCCTTGACTAGAGGCTGGTTCTACTCAATGGGGTGGTTCTCTCTGGGTTTTTTCCATTCCTTCGAATCTGTCTTTGTTTTGCATTAGAAATGATATACATATAAAAGTCAGCCTGCTTCCCAGACCCAAGGCCAATCCATATTTTAGGTTTTCCTTATAATAGCACCACACTTCTGGCATCCATTTCTCTTAAAATTATCTATTGTCATATACCATACCAACCCAAAGCTTAGTATATCAAAGCAAGAAATAATTTAAGTAAAGATAATAATTCTGTGAGTCAGAATTTGAGGGAAGGAACAGTAGATACAGTTCTGCTTTATGATGCCTGTGGCCTACCCCATTAGGGCTTGAATGGCTGGAGCTGATTAAAGAGATTGACTTAAAAACGACAACTAGGATCTGGGATCTGACATCTGGAAGTCCATTTGATTCCCTGGTTCCTCTTTCTTGGCTTCTCATGTGGCTAGCTTGATTTTTCTCATAGATAGTGGTCTCAGATATCCAAGAGGTAAATTTCAAGAGGACAAATCCTGTACAGGCACTTACCAAGCCTGGGCTCGCATGACACTTCTCAATTTCCCATTGTTATGCAAGCCACATGGCCAACCTCAGAGTCACCATGGATGAGAAACAAGAGTATAAACAACACTAAGTGTGGTTTATTGGAAACCACCAACGTAACAGTTCACTCTACCTACCTGAGCAACCACTGAAAGCTGCATTGAACTGTACTTCCACCTGTTAATTAATTAATTTTTAAAAAGATTTTATTTATTTATTTGACAGAGAGATCACAAGCAGGCAGAGAGACAGGCAGAGAGAGAGGGAGAAGTAGGCTCCCTGCTGAGCAGAAAGCCCTATTTGGGGCTCCATCCCAGGACCCTGAGATCGTGACCTGAGCTGAAAGCAGAGACTTAACCCAGGTGGCCCCATTATCTGTTAATTTAGAAAGACTCACATCTTAAAGATAAAGAACACATCAATTCATCTCATGTTCCAAAAGTTTCGTTGTTAACTTGACTCAAATAGTGCTCAATTCATATTTATTGGATACACTGATGTATAAAATCATTATACATTAGCATTTCTGAGATGTGAGTTGCAACTTCAATCTTGGAAGACATGAAAAAAAAGGATTTCCCAGTCAAATTCTATAGTAAATTCATTATAATATTGTTTCCCATACTCTATTCTCTGTATATCCATCTATTGTGTTTTAACTTTTATCAAGAACTGTTTTTATTGAAAAGTAGAAGAGAGGAATAGATTCCTCTATCTCTTGAATCTTTGCTGCGCTTGTGACTTACTCTAGCCAATAGGATATGGTGGAAGTGATATTTTGTCATTTTTACGTGTAGGCCCAGAAGGCTTAGTCTTCTTTCATTCTCTTTTCTGTAATCTACCTCTGTTAGTACAACAAGCTCAGGCCTGCTTGCTGGAGGATGAAAGACGTGAAACAGAGTTAAGTTGCCTCAGCTGAGGATACTAGACTATCTAGTCTCTAGACAATATGCTGCTGATGGGAAGCATGGTGAGCCTAGAGATCAGTAAAGCCTGATCCAGATGAGCAGAATTGTTCAAAAATCCATAGATTCAAAATTTTGGGGTGATTTGCTGACATCAATAAATAATTGATATAAATACCTTAAGAATTTATGACAGCCATAAACATAATATAACTGTAAGAAAAGAAACTAGAGATTCAAAAAAACAGTTAGAAGAACATGATGCTGGCAGGCTAGGTCTGAGGATCCAGAGGGGGTCCTGCAGAATCACCCAAGAGGGTCCCTGGCTGTGCATAGAATGGAGATCAAACACAAACCAGCAAGAAGTGAAAGCAGTTTATTGAAGGTATAGAGAGAGTAGATAACAGACAGAATGTCCTGGAGACACAGAAAGGAAAGGAGAAAATATGCAAGTTTTTGTTGAGGATGGTGGTCTGGTATACATGTCCCCTCAGACATCCAGGAACTGGTAAGAACGCAGATGAGGGCTCTGGTGTTATTGGAGCTGGGGGACCTTGGCATTGAGAGGTCTAGTCCCAGTGGTATAGAATACAGATGTGATAGCTTCCTCCGGTCATTCTCACCTGGTCCTTCCTTAGATATTATCTATTCTGGAGAGATCAATAACTCCTTGTCCTTTCCAAGGAGGACATATGCTATTTGCATTCTGAGGCATGTGGAGAGTGGGGTTGGGATGTAAGTCTTAGCAAGAATAGAAGCAGGAAAAGGAGCAAAAGACAGATTTTTATAGACTCTTTCAGTTTCCCTGTCTCAAACATAATTCTGCTTAGCCAACTTTCCTCAAAATTGTTGACTACAGGGCGCCTGGGTATCTCAGTGGGTTAAGCCGCTGCCTTTGGCTTGGGTCATGATCTCAGGGTCCTGGGAACGAGCCCCGAATCGGGTTCTCTGCTCAGCGGGGAGCCTGCTTCCCCTTCTCTCTCTGCCTGCCTCTCTGCCTACTTGTGGTCTCTCTCTGTCAAATAAATGAATAAAATCTTTCAAAAAAATTGTTGGCTACAGAACTTCAACAATCCTTCCTTGCTTTTGTTTTGTTTTGCTTTAATATAGTCTATAGAGCAAACCTTGGAAACTTCTGTAGAATTCAAAGAACTATTATAACGTTGAAAAGATAGTTTACCAGAAAATATAAAGTGGTGATTTTTTGGTGTTTCCACTTGCTTTTAAATGATTAAATAAATTAAATAAAAATTAGTTTATTTAAAATTAATTCAATAATAAAAATAATTTGAACGTCATCAGGTTTATTACACATATTTTTTAAAAGTATTTATGTCTCTCCTTTTCTTTGTTACAAATGCCTTCAATTCTCAAAGGTTTAATATAAAAATTTTAAAAGGCCATTTTATGCCAGACATATGTGAGGATTAATCATTCACACTAAGTCATGTACATATCTGGTTAAAGTGTTCAATAGTAGATGACTTATGGGTCAATATTAAATTATACATATAAGACATTCTCAAAATGCTTCATACAACTGAAGAGATAAGAAACCAAGCAAATGGAATAGAAAATAATACTTTAGCTATCAGTTGAGGGTTACAGTGCAAACTTTAATTTTCTTGCCATGCAAAAAGTGAACACTATGTGCTTCTAATATATAAAAGTTTATGTACCCTTAGTGATACAGTATTTCCTGAGATGAAATCTTGTTTCATTTTATAATAGTTTCTGGGGTAAAAAAAAAAAATGTGAATAAAAGCGCTGCTTTTAAATTTAAAGAAACTTTTTTAAAAAGAACTTTAAGATATTAATATCCAGTTGAATTTTATAATAAGAATTTTAAAATGGGCTTATTCTTGCAGGTTCTCTTTAAAATTTTCATCTCTGCCATCTACCTGGGAAGCTAGCAGGCTTTTCATAGATTTGGAATTTAAGAACTCTTGATTTTGCAAGATTGTAGAGTTGTAAAATTTGATCTTGGGTCAAAAGTCAGGTCTAAAATAATTTAACAATAAATAATTACAACAAACATAGATAGCTATGAAGAGAATTAAAATCTCTTAGCAGAGGTTTATTACTCTTCACAAAACAATAACATTTGATCATAACCATTAAATCCCATTTATTTAGTTTTTATTAAATATTAATGCCTATGCCTCTAAGTTGTGCCAATATACTGGGATTGTTTTACTTATTAAAAGAAAGTTAAATAGACAGTTCTCTATGACTTTGAAATCTACGTTTAATGATTAGTGAGTTGGTAGTCATTCAGTTGAATAATAATAATAGATTCCAAATCTAGAAATTTATTCCTAAATATAATTAAAGACATGCTCACTTATTTACATATAAGAATATATATACATTGTTATTTACAAAAATCAATAAAAGAAATAGGAATCACAAAAGTCAGATTTATTGTCATATATTCTTAGAATGAAATGTTATGTATCCCAAAATCCAGTTTTCAAGTAATATTTAATGGCATGTGGAAATTCACTAGTGGAAATACACTATTAAGAGAAAAAAGAATACAATAAAGCAATAAAATGCTATAAACCTAATTTATTTATTGAAAAAAATTTTAAAGATGTTATTTATTTATTTGACAGAGAGAGACACAGTGAAAGAGGGAGGACAAGCAGGGGGAGTGGGAGAGGGAGGAGCAGGCTTCCCGCTGAGCAGGGGGCCGGATGTGGGGCTCAATCCCAGGACTCCAGGATCATGACCTGAGCCAAAGGCAGACACTTAACAACTGAGTCACCCAGACACCCCTATTTATTGAAATTTAATCACATTCATACAAAGAATGCTGGATGTACAGATATTGAATGTTTAACAGTGATTACCCCTGGATGATGCATTGGAAGCTCTTTTCAATTTTGTATTTCTACCTTCTTTTATTACATATATTTTCTTCAGAAAATAGTATCTTTATAATAAATCACAAAATGTTATTTTTTAAAGAGTAGTTGGAAGTCAGGTCCAGATATTGAAAAGATGAATTGGTGTCTTTAGTATCTAGGCAGTTAAAAAATAAATAGCATTATTTTTTTCTCTAGCCACTTGTTGATGTTAACACATTTTCTACATAGATAAACTCTTACAGGGGAAATTTTGTATTTGCCAATATGAATTATTTGATTAAAAAAGACTGCACTTCCATATTTTGGATCATTAATGCTTCATTAATTTGTTTAATTATGTGTTAATTTAAAAATATTTTCAAGCACTTACTGAGTGATTTAATAATTTAATAATATAGCTGTCACACAGAAGACATGAATCCCTGACTATCTTTACTGAGGTGACATTCACATAACAGAATAAAAAATATTGACTTCTGGAACATTTCTGTGTGGGTTTATCAATTTGGATTCATCAATGAATTAATATTTTTCATTTGTGGTAAAGTTGTTATCACAAATACATATGACACTACTTCACGGTCACAGTAGAGTGTATCAAAGTTCAGTAATGGCACAGATCCAGCATAGAGGATTATATGTGGATCTGAACTCAGACTGCCACTGTTTAAAAGGTGTTTGCTAGCGTATAAATTCCGTTCTAAATTTGATTCCCTGCTTTTACTTCAGTTTTCTCATTCATGAAATGAAGTCATGATGGTATTTACCTCATAAAGTTGTAGGGAGGGTTAAATGAGTCAACACATGTAAAGTGCTTAGAATGTGACTGGCGGGTACTAAATAAAACTTACTTATTGACTTCTATTCATTTGACTTTAAAATCCTTTCTTAACTACAGAAATGCTTTTAGTCTGAGCTCCCTTTTCAGTATCTGTGTGACCACATTACTGTAAGGTCATCATGCCATTAGTTAGAAACATTGAAATAGATTCCTGGCAAATGTTCAGACTAATAACTGTTCCTTCATGGCTTCTGGAAAGAGTCATATTTCCTTGAGTGTAGTTAGACAGGTATGTTCTATGTATATGTGACTATATGAATTATTGTAAGTCTGGAAAGTGCTTAAGTAATTTATTAAATATTTCTGACTTTACATTTGTAAGAAATGTACAATATGAGATTTCATGGATTTGATGCATAATAAATGAAAAGAGATTGCATATTGGTGATGGTTTAGTTTTTATTTTCACATTTGTTATACATTATATACATTATATATGTATATATATTTACATTATAATGTATGAAGTTAATAGTTTTGTGATATATAAGAACATTTACTGATGAATCAAATTATTAGGAGTTTAACCTTGTGGTGTTAATTACTATATATACACCAACAACTAACTTCTTTATCTCCAATCAGTACTCCATCTTCTCTCTCCAAAACCAACACTATATATCTAAATCACTGATTTCATAGGTCCATCAGTTACCTCAGATGTAACATATCCAGAACTAAATACACTGCCTTTCTTCAAATCTGTTGTTTTCAATGTGAATCAATAGCGCACAATTCACCTTATAAGCTAAAAGCTTGAAATCATCACAAACTCTTCTGTCCTTGCAATTCTTTTCAAGCAAATGTTTAAATCATAAATGACATCTCTATTTTCTTCAACCTCTTCTGATACCTAACTTGTCTGCCTTATGCTCCTCTTTCCTGGGCTTTCATTAGCTTGGGATGGATGTTTCTTCTACCTCTAATGCCATCCTTTTCAAAATTCCTCAATGACTCCCCATTATCTACAAAATCAAATTTAAATTCCTTGGCATAGCATCCAAGGCCATTTAAAAATAAGGACCTCCTTTCTTATCCTATTTTATATCTTGATTTTACAAATTTTCTGTTAATACTTCAGAAATATGAAGTAGTTTTTGCCCATTAAACATGCTACACAGACCCCGGTCTTTTTGTCATTGCTCCTACAGTTCTTCCTGCTAGGGATGTCTTTCTCATTATTTTAGCAAATCTGCATTCATTTATCAAAAGTGAGCTCTGATATTACCTCCTGTATATTTTCTATTCTACTAAATTGTCAGTGTTGCCAGTGTATCTTGTCCATATTGTCCTCCACCACATAAGATTTATCACTTAATATTGTAAATGGTGGCTTATACATGTACAGTTACACACTAGACGTAGGAGTTAGGACCATACTTTTACCTCCATGTATCAGCAGAGTGTATATTCCAGACCCTGACACAATTATTCAATTCCAGGCTTAATGGGGGGCTGCCTTTTTAAAGTATATTAGGGAAGATGTTAAACTCCCTAAAAGATGCCTTATACATTCTGCCAGAATTCCAATGAGACTTATCTTCAGGAAGTTCTTTTGGCATTTTCTGGTAAATTACACACCAGCTTTGCAACAATTATGATGATTGCAATGGTAAACTGAACAAAACAATAAATTTAGGAAGGCATGTATATTTATGCACATATAAATATATCTATTCACACTAAAATTTACATTTCAACTCTTGCATTCAAGAATAAAGTCCTGTAGAAGATAAATATATTCACGATTTTGATGGGCTTATGGCTCTCATGGCTCTCTATATAGCTTTCTGATTTGGGTAACATTTGCTAGTGGTAATGCTGAAAGAGCTGTGGGAGCTGACTCTCAGTATTGAATCCCTTAATCTTGCTGCAAAGTCAGGTCTTTTAGCAATGCAGCTAAGTCAGCTCAAAAGCCTATGGTCAACCCAGTTCTCTTGGGAATTGTTGCTTCTATTGAGATAGAATTGGTGTCCATGCAAGTCAAAACTATTTTGACTTTTGTTATTTCATTAGGAAATCTTAACTGCACAGATGTGAGGAAATACTTCGGAAATAAAAGTTAGTAATTTTGAATTTTAAAATTATGGACAGAAAAAAATAGTTGTAAGACTGACATAAAAATGTT
>ML093071.1:78199-113859 GCA_003697995.1 Taxidea taxus jeffersonii | reverse complement strand
TGTCCTCCCCGGACTGAGTTCCTCCATCTTCACTTGCTAGACACAGCAGACAGCTCCTTCATGGCTGAACACAGTCTGAACACTATTGCCTTTCCTGGATCACACTAAGAACTATGGGACTTTCTTTGTCTTCTCAGAAGTTTGGACTTTCTTTCGGTAGTACCAAGAGTCATACTTTACTTAGAAGCTAGTTCCCTTTCACTCTGATGCCTTACATTTCTCAAGTTGTTATATTACCAATGTTATTTACAGTAGTCTTGTATGTGATTAATTTTTATTTATCTTCTCTATAATATTGTGTTATCAGTTTTAAATATATGTAATATAGCAGTAAAAACTTTTAATTATTCATAGCAGCATTTTCTTGGTTTTGTTTTTCCAACATTGATAAGTCATACACAAAAGCCCCTCCCTCAAGTATGTATTTTTTTAAATTTAAATTCAATTACCAAACTTATAGCACACCCGTGCTGTGAGATGTAGTGCTCAACCATTTATCAGTTGCTGGAAACCCAGTGCTCATCCCATCTCATGCCCTCCTTAATGGCTATCACCTAATTACCCATTCCTCCACCCAGTGCCACTCGAGCAACAAAAGAAGTCGACCCTATGACCCTAGGTATTTACCCTAAAGATACAAATGTACAAATGTAGTGATCCAAAGGTACACCTGCACTCCAAGTTTCATAGCAGCAATGTCCCCAATAGCCAAACTATGGAAGAGCCAAGATACCCATCGATAGAGGAATGCATAAAGAAGATGTGGTGTGTCTTCACACACAGACACACACCCACACACACCACACACACACACACACAATTGAATACTGCTTAGCTCTGAGGATGTATACTTACTATTTACATCAACATGGATAGAATTGGTGTGTATTTTGCTAAGTGAAAAAAGTCTGTCAGAAAGACAAGTATCATATGGTTTCACCCTTATGTAAAACAGGGCAGAGGAGCCTAGGGAAAGGGAGGCAAAACAGAATGGGAAGTAATTAGAGAAGGAGAAAACCATAAGAGCCTTAACCATGTATTGTATTTTTAATTTCAGTTATGAAGTACTTCATCTTTGGTTCTTCTTTTCTACCTCTTGGTTGAGGGTCGTACATCCTCCCCTCTTTTCTCAATTGGAGTGTGTTTGGACCATTGCTTTAATTTCTTTCTGTTTATCTCTGTTCTGTTTGGCTCTCTTGATGTGATGCTGTCCTGTTCTTTCATTTGGGATACATTCCTCTGTGTCTTTATTTTCTCTAGCTCTCTTTGTTCCCATGCTTCAGGAATGTCAACTATCTCTCCGGTTCTTGAACATTTTGAGCCACTATAAAGGTGATCCTGTGATGTTTTGCAGTGCTATGTTCCCTGTTCATGAAAGGTGTCTCCATGTCACTTCAAGGCTTCTCTAACTTGTTTTTTTGTGCAATACTGTTGTGGCTGGGTTTCATTTGCCTTCTGTCAAGTCATATGCAGCTGTTCTCTTTGTTGAAGGCAGGGTTCAGGCACTGTGTTTTTAGTTGGCCAGTCTGGGGCTCCCTTATTCTCGAGGTGAGCCAGACCAGGCATTTGCCAAAGATGCAGTAGCACCAAACTGTAGCGCAGTTCTCTTGAGCTGTTCCCTAGAAAGCTTTTTTTGGTGGTAGGGGCCTGCTCTCAGACGAGATGCTGGCTCCAGCCCACCCCTACAGTTATATTTATTTCCTATGTGTATTTATCTTCTCCTTTCCTTAGGTACTTTAGAGTACTGGATTGGACCCTGTCCTGGTTGTTTGAACACTACCAGGCACAGTTTCGGTTAAGCTCTGGCCAGGAAGGATGGGTAGGTGCCATTCCACAGGAAGAACCAAGGTCTCCCAGTTCTGACGAGGTGGTGCAGATCTGTTTGGGGAGGAGAACTGTAGATGCTTTAGCAGGGCTGGAGAGGATGAATTTGCAGGCAAGTATGAGTGCAGTATCAGCGGTAGCAGGAAGGTCCATTTTGGGAGGTAACCTGCAGCCAGCCAAGACTCTTACTCGGCCTACACTGGGTTTGAAGGGGGGGGCAAGTTAACAGATGTTAGCCAACTGGGTTAAGAGTACTGAGCTGGTTTCCACAGGTGTCAGGGTAAGTCATCTGGTGGACAGGTATTGGAAATGGCACTAGTCAGCACCTTTATTTCCTAGAGAATTTGCTCTTCAGTCCCCTGCAGCACATGCTCGGGGATTAGTACACAAATCTCCCTCCTGTATACCTACGTCATTTTTCAAGCCACTGCTTCTATCTTTTGCTCTTGATGGCTGTTTTTTCAATTGTCTCTTGAAGGTCAGGTACTCAGGACTTGGTTTCCTCTTATCCTCCTGGCTCTCCCAGAGCTGAGCCTGCTGATGCCCAAAGTTCCAGGTATTCAACCCTGCTGCTGGTAAGAACTCACAGATAGTGGCCCCTCTGGTTTTCAAAGCCAAATGTTAGGGGGATTTTTCTTCCTTGGATGGGTTCCCCATGCCTGGAATACCTCGTGTGACCGTCTGGTTTTCTGTACCCTCTTCCTCCATGGCATCCCTCCTGCCCATGGACAGTTGCTCAGGTCCCTTTCAATCCAGATGGCATCTCTGTCCTTCCTACTCTCTTGATCAAGCCTGGTTTTGGACATTTACCTGTAGAGAATCTGTTCTGCCAGTTTTTGGGTAATTTTTTGGGTTATTTACACTATTTTGGGTGCTATGTAGATGGGTCCATGGGACACAGTGAGCTTAGGTTCCTCGTTCTCCACCTTCTCCCTAGAAAGTATTCCTTCGTTCACTATAGCATCCTGTTTTCATGGACACAATCCATCCTGGCTTTCAGAGCTAGATGTTTAGAGATGTTTGTCTCTGAAATGAGAGTCTTAAAATTTGGGGTACCAAATGTGGGATTCAAATCTTTCCCTACTTAGGAAGACATTGGGGGTTAATATTTCCCCCTGAGTTGGTGTCTCAGCCTCACCTAATTTTTTCAAAATGAGTTTTTCTTATTTATGGGATGTATCCCAGAGGTTCAGCTAGTTTAGATTTCTTTTAGAGGTAATTGTTCCATACGTAGCTGCAGAGTCAGTGTGTCCATGGAAGAGGTGATTTCAGACATGTCCGATGTTGTCATCTTGAGCTGGAACCCACTCTTTTACCTTCTCATTTTTTCTCCTTTGACTGGTTAATATCAAGAGACCTATCTTCAATTTTGGAGACTCCCCCTTTTGCCTGCTATTGAATTTTCCTATTATATTTTTAATTTTATTGACCTGATTTTTCAGATCCAGAATTTTTTTTTAATTTTTTGAAATGACTTCTGTTTACTGAACTTCTTGTTTTGCTCATGCTTTGTTTCCCTGTTTATTGATTTATCTGTATTCTCTTGAATTTCATTCAAGTTTCCTAAATTATTTTGCATTTTTTAGACACCTTATAGCTTGCCATTTTTTTGGTTATTAGTTAGTGGGAGTTACTATGTTTTTGTCAGTATTATTTTTCCCTGTTTTTACTTCATGTTTCTAATGTTTTTGCATTAATGGGTGTGTTTTTGAGGGTGTGTCACCTCTTCTACTCTTCAAACTGTTGTCATTGGGTAAAGAGGTTCGCCTAGATCAAGATGGTTATGAGGTGCCATTTTTGTGATGTGCAGCATCTTGATTCCTGGGAGGACACAGTCGTTAAATGTATGTGGCTCTGTCCTTTCAAGTGCATCATCAGAGACAGACTCCTCTTTGGTCAAAGATGTTGAAGTCTTGTGGGTAGCATTTCTGGTACTCCTGCCATCCTCAGAAGCAAAGGATCCTGATGTCCTCTTGTTCTTTTTTATTTCCAGAGGACGTCTAGCCAAGGGCATTCTTCTTGGTACCAGATATGGCATGCTTGCACTTAAACTCGCAGTGACACCAGAATCTGATTAGGCACACACAGAGAGATGCCAAACCTTCTTTGTTTTAAAGCACAGAGCCAGTACTACCAGTTTCTGAGGTGTTGTGTGCAGATCCCTTTTGGAGCTTGGTGTTTGGTCTCTATGTCTCCATGCAGTAATTGAGGCCCTGCAGGCAAGGAGACCAGCAGTATTAGCTCTGAGTTGACATGGTGCAGCAGTGTCTTGGGCCCAGTGGTCAGTGCAAGAGCAGCACATCCTATAAATAGTGTGTCAAAGTCTCAAATCTGGCCCTATGGGACAGAGCCTAGAGAGCAGCAGTGCAGCCTTGGTAGTATAACATTGTAGCCATTACTGAGATCTCTGGGACTGGAACAAGGTGCTTCTGCAATGCAGCCTGATTATGGTAGAACAAAACTTCGACTTAGTACTAACAATGGGGTGTAGAGGAATGGAAGCTTTGTCTGGTAATGGCCATTGAAAGTGAAAATTTCAGACCTGGGGGCTGGGTACAGAGTGGCAGCAGGTATCATCTCACAGATGGCTACTTGATAGTGGAGTTGCTCACAGCAAAACTAGGGCACCTGGAGACAGGCCTCATGCAGCTGCAGCTCCAGCCCTAGGAGGAGGCATACCAGCAGGGACTCTGTAGTATTGTCAACTGCATTCAGTGTTGATAAAAAAACTATGAGGTTCCTCAAAAGCAAAGTCTTCAAGTGTCCATGGCAGTGAGTTTCCTGGGGACTCTGCTGGTCTCCTTTTCTTCATGGAGTAAAATCTCTTTAAGAATATCCTTCGTGGCATTGAGCTACTCTGGACCAGGGAATGGGATGAGACATGTAAAATGATTCCTGTGCTTTTCTGCATGGCCACTCACAGGTTTGAGATTCAAAAAATTACTGCTGATGCTTGTTTGAAGTCCAGAGTGTTCCAGAGCTATTTTCATCAGTTTGTGGTTGTTTATTTATTTTGGGGCAAGACAAGTGTTGCAAAGTCCTAGACCCTCCATCTGCTCAAATTTGACTCTATTTTATAAATCCCTGAACACTTCTGTTTTAAATAAGATTATAAAACATTGCACTTATTTTCTTTTTAATCTCTGAACCACCTGGGTTGATAGGTTTTTGTTTTATAGATTTAGATTTTGCTTCTTAAAATCCAAAGTGAAATCTCAATTCCCTCCCTCCCCATTTCCCTCCCCTATCTCTCCAGTTTTAAAGAGTTCAATTGAGTTAATTTGAAGTTGTAAAATACTATATTTATATTGGTTATGAAATACTTTTTTAAAACAAATATACATTTTCTCTATTTTAAGATCTTTATAACAAAATTTTTGTGTTTTTTTTTTTTAATTTTTCTCAAAGGTTACAGAACAGGTTGGTAGCCTAAGAGAAAGGTGTTCTTTCTTTTATCTGGTGGCTATTTACTGAATATAAACTATGTGCCCAGTACTCTTTCCTGAACAAATGTAGAAGGATCCTTCTTTTGTGTAAGACATCACTTTTTCTTAGTAGGACTAATGTTAAGCCTATTGGTTATGTAAACTATGTAGTTAGCTTGTGGATAATATATGGTATGAAACACAAATAGAGTGTGATAAGAGAAAATCATGAGTTTTGAATGAATGTGTTATGGGTTTCAATTTTAAACAGGACATCCAGGTAGGCCTCATTTGCACCAAAATGTGAAGGAGAGGAGAAGTTAGCTGTATAGATATTAAGGAAAGAGCATTCTGAGCAGAGGGATTCCATATAGTCACTTACTCCTCTGAAGAAAACAAATGAAGATGGTTAAGAAAGAGATGGAATTTTGAGGTGGAATGTGCATGCCCGGTTTTATTGGAAAAATGGGACATGAATGTATCATTTGAGGATGGGTTGAAGACATATGGGGGTTGACCAAATATGGAAGAGTCACTGAGGGCAAGGAAAAGGGGAAAGAAAAACTAGAGATGAGTAAGAGTTGTGTTCAGGGACCATTTGGGCTAACAAGAGAATGAATGTTATTAATTTTCAGTAGAATCATTTAGTGCAAATAAGCAATTTTCTGTGAAATGCTGTTTGCACTAGATGTAGCTAAGAAGTGGGCTGTTGTTTGTGCATTGTGTACTATATTCTAGCCTTTTGTAGAGTGCTTTATAATATTTCAGTACCACTGCACAAGTGATTACTTTTACATATGAGGTAACTTAGACTCAAACAGAATAAGCTGTATGATGTTAACATGTAATAAACACCCAAGTCATCATTAGAACATAGTATTACTTAGGAACGGAAATAAACAAAAAAATGTACTGGTTGATTTTTAGGTGATGGTTTTATCTCATAAGGTAAATATTCCAAAGAGCCATGCTGATGAAGGTGATAATTTATACCCACTAGGCACAAATGTAAGTGTGCCAGCAGGTACTGGACCTGAAGATAGGGCACAGGCAAGGGATGTAAACAAGTCCCTTCTTCACAGAACAAAATATTTCAATAGGTTTTATCACTAGTGTTTCAAATTTTATAATGATTATGAACCATATATACTTTGTGAAATGAAATGTTTAGAAATCTTTCAGTCACTTATTTTTGTATTGTAGTATGAAAAAAAAAGTTGTTATAAAACTGTTTATGTGTAACTCCTCCTTTTCCACTCTTTGCTAATATATTTTTTCACTAAGGTACAGCATTAATGTGAAAATCCTAAGTATTTTATTTGGATTTTTCCCAAGATTTATATTATACTTAGAGATGAAAATGCTTTAAAAATTATTTATATCAAACATTATCTTTGTGCTGCTTTCTCATGCATTGCTATGCTATAAATGCCATTATGGATATCTTACAGTGAGTACAAAGCATTTTGAGTGGTGTCTTAAAAGTAATACCAAATATAAGTGATATGATGGGATAAAATTTAATATTGTGGGAGTTTAGTATTTTATAGTGGCAATATGGTAATATTCTAATCATTCTCTCTTGTTTAAAGCAATTCTGATTGAGATAACAAATCATGTTTCATTGGGTTTGCAATATTAATGACTCACCCTTGATTTTTATATCATTATACCACACATACCATTTATGAAGTACAGTGCTGTTTCAGTGTTCACAGATTCTTAATATTTTTATGTCGATATAGTGGCATATTTCATAGAGATGCTTCAGCAACTATCTAGACATACTGTATGGTTGATAAATAGGAATTATCTTAAATTCATTTGCAATGAAATTGAATAGCTGACCCAAGGGCTTAGGTTAAGAGAGGCAAGTGAATATATTGTACAACATCATTTTTTATTTCTTTTGGGTTTGATTTTTCTCTTTGATTTGTAATGAAATAGATTAATAGGCCCAATTTTATTACTGATTAAATGGATTTGACTGGGACCTTTAACAGGAAAGTCACAATACCAGTTAGCTTCATATCAAATGCTTCGAAATAAAAACGAAGGACTGTTTCAGGGAGAAAAAGAACTAGGCAGCAATATAGAGGGAGACTTATTTAAGTTCAAATGGATCATTTGATTAAATGCAAGGATCACACTGCTACATGTTGTTGATAAGATTGTTTGTATAAACTAGGTACTGTTAAGTAACAAAAATACTGCATATGTAGACCATTTTTTCCATTTTTCAAAAATATTTTGAATAGTTACTATGCACCAAGCATTATTTACTGTTCTTACAATTCAACTGTGTCCCACACCACCACTCCCCCACACGCAAAATATATATTGATGTCCAAACCCATCTTACCTGTAGAATGAGGCCTTATTTGGAAATAGGGTATTTGCAGATATGGTCCAGTTAAGATGAGGTCAGTAGGGTAGGGTATGATTCCATAGGTCTGTTGTCCTTAAAGGAAGAGAGGAATTTGGACATGCACCCACACAGAAAGGAGACAACGGCCCAAGTGAAGACCAAAAAGACCAGGAGAAAGCCATGTGACACTAGAGGCAGACATTGGAGTAAAGCAGTTGCCAACCCCACAAGTCTAAAGGTAGATAGCCTTCACCATAAGCTAGGAGAGGAAGGAGTTCTCCCTTCCATATATCAGAGAAAGAATGGCCCAACTGACTCCTTGACTTTGGAATGATTTCCAGAACTGTAAGAGAATAAACTTGTGTTCTTCTGAGCCATCCAGTTTGTGGTACTTAGGCATAGCAGCCCTAGAAAACTAATACAGAATTATGTATTCTAATATTGTTTAGAATGGGCTCTGGAAAAAACTCAATGATTTGATCACTTTGTGAAGTAAGATGATGCAGTGTCTCATTCAGCTATATGTATATAGTTCATACATTTAAAATAGGATTATAAGTAAGACACTTACTTTATAAGTATCTTTACTTATAAGATACTTTATAAGTGTCTTTAATATAAGTGTCTTACTTTATAAGATTATAAAGTAAGATACTTTATTTACTAGTGAAACAAGACTCTGCCCCAATAAAGACATTTAAGGACCTGACAATATTACTGAGAGAGGAAGACATACCATCCGCACCCCTCAAAACAAGTCCAGCATAAAAGGATTTTTCCAGTTGGTGACACTGGTACAGATAGGATGCCCTACTAATTTCTAGGGAAGGAGAGGCTGTATTTCAATGGAAACACTTCAGGGCAGAGGCATGAGCTTAGGATAGTTTGGATTTGATAGTTTCAGATACAGACTTAAGGGGAAGGGCTTGCCTAGGTACCCATGTGGACAGAGCCACAGAGGCAAAAAGCATGTGAAAGTGAGGTATTAAACACCCATGCTCTTGTCTATGCTAAAATTCCTCGGCAGTGGCAAGTGCACTGGGCAAAGTTCTGACCTTGAAACCATATTTTTCCCCTCCTTTTGAAGGGACTCAGCCTCTGAAGCAACAGGGAGGGGTTTCTACAAATGGTGTCCTCAGGATAGACAAGGTAAGAGGAAAACAAAAGCAAAAACAAAACAAGGAGTCAAATACTTCCCCCCATCCTGAATATCTGTAAATTTATACACTTTCACTCTCAAGAAACTCATGCTTGAGACTGAACAGTATACTTATTTTGTTCTTGCTGCTGGAAGTTCAAATATGTATGGCCGGAGGCTCTTAGAATCTAAGAGTAAAGTTGGTATTTTAGAGTAGGAAACTGAGGTTTAGACTGATTATCATATGGGAAGAACGATCACAAGGGAGTGTGACCATACCTTAGAAACAGTGGTTCTTTGGGAAGTGACCATCCCCTGTTTCTTTGGACGAAGCACAAAGACTGGAGAAGATGAAGTAAACCCCTAGGTATGAGGAGAAAAGACTAGTGCTTGGCTTCCCACAGGTGATATAAAAGTGGCAAGCCTGATGGGAAAACCCATGATCCAACATGGCATCCAGGAGAGTCTTAGTTAAATGAATATGAGGTCAACCATACAAAGTCATGAACTCCTAGAGTAGTGTGGGAAGATCACCCAAGTTCCTGAGTACCCACTCCCCACCAAAGTTTCTGAATTGTTGGGCCCATCGAGGTAATATAAAAGGAATTATAGTTGGGACGAAGAGGATGCAGACTGTTTACTTTTAACAATTAAAACTAGGTATGGGGGACGCCTGGGTGGCTCAGTTGGTTAAGCGGCTGCCTTAGGCTCAGGTCATGATCCCAGCGTCCTGGGATCGAGTCCCACATCGGGCTCCTTGCTCTGCAGGGAGCCTGCTTCTCCCTCTGCCTCTGCCTGTCTCTCTGTCTGCCTGTGCTCTCGCTCTCTCTTTCTCTCTCTCTAACTAATAAATAAATAAAATCTTAAAAAAAAAAAAAAGACTAGGTATGGGGATATGAACTTGGTCAGTAAAGGGAACGGAAATAGTGAGGGCCATATGGAGATGATCTACAGTTTGACGTAAATCAGAGTAGTCAGAAAGTGGCATGAGGACCAGGGGTCTTCCTTCTAATGCGGGGAGTATGTATAACTCCATCCTGGAGTTAGATAACTCAGAGAAATTAAAGAGAACCCTGTCTGTCTATATTTGTGTGTGCCTGGTGATGGTACATGTGGAATGTGGAATTCTAAGAGACTTATTTTTTAAAAAAACTAATTTATTTACCATGAATTGGTAGAGTTGAGCATTTTTGACATCTACAAAATTGGGGTCTCAAGAACACTAATTGCAGTTACAAAGTTATATTTTACATCTATTTATATATTTATATCTGATTTTGTGGACTGTTTTCACTATATAAGAGATAACTACTGAAAGAAATTGAGACATGGGAGTTCAGTAAGTTATAATTTGCCCTATGTCCAGGTAAAGCATCATATTTATGAAATACCATGTTTCTGCCAGGTTTAGGCTAAATAATTTCATATTAATCTTTTATACTTTTTAAAAAAATTACTAAAGTATAGTTGATACAAGATGTTATGTTAGTTTCAGCAAGTCTATATGTTAGGCTGTGCTCACAATTATATCTACCATCTGTCATCTTTCAATGCCATTACAATAGCATTGATTATATTACCTGTGCTGTACTTTTTTTTTTTCTAAACATTTTTATTTATTTATTTGTTAGAGAGAGAGAGAGAGAGAGAGAGAGAGAGCGAGCACAGGCAGACAGAGTGGCAGGCAGAGGCAGAGGGAGAAGCAGGCTCCCCGCCAAGGAAGGAGCCCGATGTGGGACTCGATCCCAGGATGCTGGGGTCATGACCCGAGCCGAAGGCAGCCGCCTAACCAACTGAGCCACCCAGGCGTCCCTGTGCTGTACTTCTTATCCCCATGACTTATTCATTCCATAACTATGAACCTGTGTCTCCCATTCTCTTTCACCATTTAGTCCACCCTCCATGCTCCTTAACCTCTGGCAACAGTTTTGATGGGTCTGTTCCTACTTTTTGTTCATTTTGTGTTTTAGATTTTGCATTTAAGTGAAATCAATGTTTTTGGTCTTTGACTTATTTCGTTTAGCATAATACCTTCTGCATGCATTTATTTTTCATAAATGGCAAGATCTCATCTTTTTATGGCTGAATTATATTCCATTGTGTGTGTGTCTGTGTGTATATGCCACCTTTTTTTATTCATTCATCTCTCAAAGGATATATGGGTTGCTTTCAGATCTTGGTTAATAATAAACATAGAGGCACATACATCTTTTTGAATTACTCTTTTCATTTTCTTTGGATAAATACCCAGTAGTGGAATTACTGGATTGTGATTTGGGGAACTTCCATACTCTTTTCCACAGTGGATGTGCCAATTTCCATTCTCATCAGCAGTGCACAGGGATTCTTAATGCCACATTCTTGCCCACACTTGTTATTTCTTTTCTTTTTGACTCGAACCATTCTGATAGGTGTGAGGGGATATCTCATTGTGGTTTAGATTTACATTTCCCTGATGCTTAGTGGCAATGAACATCTTTTCATGCATCTGTTGGACATTTGTATGCCTTCTTTGGAAAAATGTCCGTTCAGATCCTCTGCCATTTTTAATTGGATATTTTTCTTGGTATTGCGTTGAATAAGTTCATTCTATATTTTGGATATTAACATGTTATTGAACATATCATTTGTAAATATATTCTCCCATTCAGTAGATTGTCTCTTGTGTTGATGGTTTCCTTTGTTATGCAAAAGCTTCTTAGAGTAGTCCCAATACTTTATTTTTGCTTTTATTTTCCTTGACTCAGGAGACACATCCACAAATATGTTACTGCCTCTTTTCTTTTAGGACTTTTATGGTTTCAGTACCCATGTTTAGGTTTTTAATCCATTTTCAGTTAATTTTTGTGTTTGGTATGAGAAAGTGTTGCAGTTTTATTCTTTTGCATGTAGCTGTCCACTTTTCCCACCACCATTTATTGAAAGGACTATCTTTTTCCCATTGTATATTCTTGTCTCCTCTGTTACAATCATGTTTCAGTAATCTATTTTTTGCCAGTACCATACTGTTTTTATTACTATAGCTTTATAGTTTATCTTTAACTCTGGGATTGATACCTATAGCTTTGTTGTTCTTTTTCAAGATTACTTTGGCCAGCCATTAGGTTTTGATGGTACTATAAAATAAGTGATTTTGAGTTATAGATAATTAAAATGCTTAATATGAAGAGTCATGTCATTAGCTCATATTAAAACTATTAGTACTAATTACAAAGATGGCTGAAATATAACATTCCTTATACTGTTTCCTATCAATTCTTTATCTTTTGGCTACAAGCCCAGTTATGTATCCTTAGCATATTAAGCATATTTTCCAAATTCGGTCAATGCTTGAGTAAAGTTTAAAATATTATAAAATACTGTAGGTTTTTCCTGGGAGAAAAATAAAATGATTTAAGAGATTGATATTTTGAAAAATGGAATCAAGGTAGGTTTTCTCACATTATACATATTACTTATGATAAAGTATGGATAGTTTTATATTGTATAGCAGAATTATTTATATTGTTGAGATTCATGATTTTACTTTAAACTGTTTCTGTTTCTGCTTGTTAAAAAACTCTTATTTTACATTAAGGAAATACTGATATGACTTATGTGATTATTTTTTTTTCTATTCATGAATAAGAAACATTTGGTGGTAACAGTACAAAATAACTGGAAATGTACCCATAAGAGGATGTAGTTCTAGCTTGCTCTTCTCCTCACAGCTAAAACATTGATTTGAATGCTCTTTTTGAAACTTTTTTTTAATTTATTTTTTCAGTCTTAATATTTTCTTTGCTCAAGTTCTGCATAAATGAATATATGGAATACTTTTGCCTTATTTACATTGTCTTAGATCAGGTCTATTAGACTAATTCTAAAGTTTTCAAAGTTATTTTTTAAAACATGTCAGCATTAAGGCTTAAATCAGTATGTTCAAATACTAGGAGAAGAATAATTTAATAGACATACTTTATATCTAGAAATGTACTCATAATCAAAACTCTCTACTCCTTGTTTTTAAAAAATTGTCTGATCTTTATTCATCAGACTGGAGTGAGGGGCCACAGCAGGCATAGTTCAATGGAGCAGAGTGAGTCAAATTTGAAAAAAAAATAAGGTCAGTACTAGTGCAGTAATGTTTAATATCAGATCTTAAAGGTGAGTATAGGACAATCAATAATACATAAAGCAAGGGAATTAAGTTGATCAGAAATTTCAAGAGCTCAAAGGAAAGGGGAAAATATCAGACCATTCTATTTTGAAGCAAGGGCCCATGAACAAGGTAATAGGCAGGTTTGGGATAGAAGAAATACTACAATATAACAATTCAAAATAGGGAACCTTTTAAATGTGATCTTCACTTTACAGAGGGGGGAGAATGAGTCACAGAAACAAAATGACTAGCTTAAGGGCACACAACTAATCAATATCAGAGTTAATATTTGAAACTAGTTAGTTTAGCTCCAGTGCCTGGGCTATATAACTCACTACATAAGAAAAATGCATAGGAAATATTGGAGCATGGAGAAAAATCCTCACCAACCAGGTTCAAGAAAATCTTCACAGTAGAGCTTACATTTAGTTTTGATGAAATAGGAAGAACTCCCTGAACAGTAGGGGCTATCCTGTGTGACAGTTTGAGGAATAAAGTTTGTGTGTTTTTGTGAATATGTTCATTCATGTAGAAAAAAGAAAGGGAATAGAGCTAGGATTTTAGGGCAAACATCAAGACTTGATGAATTTAGGATAATAATCAGAAAGATCTGACCTTTGTTCTCGAAGCTAAGGGTAAGTGTTGAAATATTTTACAGGCAGAAAAAAGACAGTGATAATAATTACCTTTTAGAAAGTTCATCCTGGCCACTGTGAGGTAGATGAAGAGGTCAACTGAAGGAAACCATGAAAAGGTTGATGAAAACCCAAACATAAGTATTGACAGTGGAAGGAAGAGAAGACAAAGGATGTCTATTTTTAGTATTTTAAATGGCTGTCATTTAATAAGCATTTTTGTGTGCTAGGCATTTCATGTGTAACCTAATTCCTAAGCAGTTCTAGGAGACAGATCTTATTACTGATGTTTTATATTGAGGTAATAAGGGCTTAGAGAGGTTAAAAAGCTTACTCAAGGTTTAAAGCTAGTCAGTGATAGATTTGGGATTTAAATCCATGGCTTATATTCTTTCTAGTCTATGATGTTAGTTGTTAATATTTAAGGACAGAACAGCAGATTTCAAAGCAAAGTGGTAGTAGGATGGTAAATTAGAAATGAATTTATATTTCATAATATAAATGAGAACACTCATGCTTCTGGTATTGCTATGAATTTAGGCATCATTTCACCAAAATGTGAAAAAATTAAATTCTAATACAATTTTCTCAAAGGGATTCCTAATTGCTGCATTCATTTACTACCTCTTACTCCTCAAACTCTAATTTGGCATCAGGTACCTCATCTGGTATAAGATCAGCAATCATATTCCTGTCTCTAAATCCAAAGAATGCTTCTAATGCTCTTCTTAGCCTTTTTTTCAGTAACATCCATCTATATTTTCTAATTTCTTACATTGACACATTCTCACCATTTGAATTTATCACAGCAATATCTTTGATTCCTTCTTACTTCACTGTATCTTTGTCAAGCTCATCCCAGTGGGCTATTAAATATTGGAATTGGTTAAGCTTAGTGATAGTATTTCTTGTATTTGAATCTCTTCTGTTTTCTTTCACTTTTAGGATTTCAATTATTAGTACCTATTCAGAGATAACATGAACTTACCAGGTCCCTTCTTTATACCTTTTTGGTATATTAATCTCAAAAGCACCTCAAATTTAGGAATCAAGCAAACAAAAAAAATCATGATATTACCCTTCAATTTTTTTTTTCAGCTTTCCTGCTCTCTATTAATAGCACCATGATCCATTTAGTTTCATATGAATTTAGCAGTCATCTTGGACATAGCTTTCTTGCTTCCCTTCCATATATAAACCCCATCATATCACCCCATCCTGTCAATTGCACTTCCTAAATATTTATCAGATCATTTTTTCATATTCATGAAACACAATAGTCTCTGTTGTACTTAATGATATCATGGGATTCTCAATAGCCTACAAACTGATCTCCCCAACCTTCTCTAAACTTTCCTTCAGTCCATTCTCCATACAACATTGGAAGGTGATCTGCCAAAGTATATTTCTGATCATGTTCCTTCTTTATTTAATACCCTTTTTAAAATTTAAAAAATTTTTTAAAGATTTTATTTATTTATTTGACAGACAGAGATCACAAGTAGGCAGAGAGGTAGGCAGAGAGAGAGAGGAGAAAGGAGGCGCCACTCAGAGCAGAGAGCCTGATGTGGGGCTGGATCCTGGGACCCTGGGATCATGACCTGAGCCGAAGGCAGAGGTTTAACCCACTGAACCACCCAGGTACCCCTGCTTAATACCCTTTTATGATACATATTGCTCTTAAGATAATGGCTGAAACTTACCATGGTCCTCAGGGCCTTTCATTATGCAACCTCTACTTCCTGCTCTAACTTCATCTTGTACCAGTATTCCTCTACTTTGACTCATCCAGTCTCACTGACTATCATCTGGTCCTTCATATTCACCATTTGTATATATCTTTCTTTAGGTTGGGGCACTCTTTTTCCTCTTCATAACTATAGCTTTGAAGTTCACATATCAACTTCTCTAGAAAATTTTCTCTACCTTATGTTATGTCCCTATAGCCTTAGAGGTCTTTAACTGTTATGATTTTAGTTGTCCAACTGACAAATTAATGTAAAATGTCAGTGGATTACATTTACAGACCATGTTTTATTTTTTCTTTTTTTTTAAAGATTTTTATTTATTTATTTGACAGAGATCACAAGTAGACAGAGAGGCAGGCAGAGAGAGAGAGAGGAGGAAGCAGGCTCCCTGCCGAGCAGAGAGCCTGATGCGGGGCTCGATCCCAGGACCCTGAGATCATGACCTGAACCTAAGGAGAGGCTTAACCCTCTGAGCCATCCAGGCACCCCACAGATCATGTTTTCTTGAACATATGATTGTCTGAAGCTAAAAAATGTATTGGTTTTCTACTAAGATTGTCTTGTCTTTTAGAATGGAATTTTGTACCAAGTTTATCAACACAAATGTATGTTTGGGATGGTTGTTTGTATAGTTATATGTGCATATTTATGCTTAAAGATAATGCATTCAGATTTTGTTATACCTTATGGGTCAAGTCAGTGGCAGAAAAATATAACACAGATATCTTCTCTCTCATATTTGGGGAAGGATATGTTTTTGTCTAAGAGAGTTAGAAAAGACCAACTTGGGCAACTGAGGAGGAAAAGACAAAAATGAAGTTGAAGTAATGAAAAAACAGAATAACTCCAATGTCATTCAATTTGAAATAAAATATTTTAAGTCTGTAGGGCTAGATATATGATTTATTACAATGATATTTAGGCTTGATTTGGTAGAGGGAGGCCTTCCTAGGTAGTAGTTCTTTCATGCCCTGCCTCATGACTTTGAATTGCCTAGCTAACTTCACAAAAATGCCCTAAACTTGCTTTTATCCTCTTTTATTAATTTAAAATAAGAAAAAAAAAGTTTTTCTTGGCTTGCCAAAAATTTTAGAAATAATAAACACAACTAGACAACTTCCTCAAAACTCAAAAACCAAATAAACTTTTAGTTGAGAACTTTTTTTTTTTTTTTTTTGGTTAGGGGTATAACGGATGATATAAGATGAGTATGTGGAACTTTCAGCATCATGCAGAAAGAGATAAAGATATTGCAGATAAATGTTTCATTCAAATTAATGTTATCTAAGTGGCATGGATAATTTTCAAAGAAAACTTAGTTTGCTTCTCAATTAAAATTACAATATAGGGGTGCCTGGGTTGCTCAGTGGGTTAAAGCCTCTACCTTCAGCTCAGGTCATGATCCCAGGGTCCTGGGATGGAGTCCTGCATCGGGCTCTCTGCTCAGCAAGGAGCCTGCTTGCTCCTCTCTCTCTGCCTACTTGTGATCTCTGTCTATCAAATAAATAAATGAAATATTTTTTAAAAAACTACAATATAGGTCATACTCAGATGACAACAACAGACTCATGTATCCTATCTACTAAGCACATTTGAATTGTAATCAGATTCCAAAACTTTAACTTTGCAAGGCTCCTGACTGCTACCCCAACCAGGTTTTCCTCAAACTATGAAGAATGTAACTTACATTAGGAAGGAACATGCAAGGCCTAAGACACTAAGGTGAAGCATAATACATCTTGCCAGAGGTATCTGCTTACTAGTTGAAAATAAAATTGTATGCTAATAGAATATAGACATATTATGAAATAAAATGGAAGTCTACATGCATTTTTAAGATCAAACATCAATTTGATAAAGTTTAGTACTTTAGGTCTTGGGTTTACCTTTTTACTCTCCTTTGATATCTCAGTATCTTGATGGCAAAGTTTAAGAAACCACAAATAGGCAATCTCCCAGCTTTGTTTTTTAACATTTAGTATATGATTTGTTTAAGTATTTTTAATAGAACAGCAAAAAGTATAAATATAGCTGTGGTGATTCACACTTTCTTAATTCATGACTCCTACCTGATACAGTCAACTGAATGACATCTCTTCTTGTCAATGTATAGATTCACATTCTGAGTAAAGAGGGATGTGACATAGCAGAGAACATAGGTTGAGATCAGAGAGATCTGGCTCCAAATCTTCATTCCATTACTTCCCATCCTAGCTAGTTACTTAAGTTCTATGCCTCTTCCTTTGTCCATTAAATGGGAACAAACTTCCAGTATTTTCTATTGTGCTATAACAGAGACAGAGTATGTACTTTGTAAAGGAAAAGGCTTTTCCTACACATGAGGTGGTCATCAGCCTAAATATTTGTTCTCTCTTTTCTGAGTGAATTGAAATTCTGTTGATAATAACCCCTGTATCTTATTCATCTAGATATCCTTAAGCTATAAAATATTTATAAATTGTGTTCAATGCAGTCTTTGAATTAGTCTCTGGTTATGTCAATTGTTTTTATTCTACCTTAATGATTTTTTATGTGATAAACATATACTTTTGATTTGATATGATCTCCATGAAAAGAAAAATTCTACCTTAATTATTTTTAATGTGACCTCACACTTAGCATTCTATTATGGGCATCCTGGGTATGTGATCAGTACTTGTTGAATCTCCCTTTTAAACAGCCTCACATCCAATTTTACCATTTGGGTTAATGATGGTTTTGGGATAAAAAAATTATTAACCAAAACAGGTAAATTAGAGGTGGAGCTGTTTGAAGAGAGATTGAACAAGTATTCATTGCATAATCCAGGATGACCAAAATGGAATCCTAGGTGCAAGGACACATAAAGGCAACTAAGGCATAACTTATTACTCATTCTCATCTTATTCAAAATCAAATCCCACTTCAAGCTATAATTTGCTTCTTAACAGTGTTTCTCACATCCTTTCCAGTTCCATTGTTCTCCCTTTCCTCCAGCTGCTTACTGCCCAAGAATCGAAACTTTGTAAGTATTTTCAATTTATTTTACCTCCTTATTCTTTTACCCATTACATAGTTTTGCATTTCACTCACTTATCAATCTTTTGTAGCCTTCTGGAGAAGGATTTTCTCTTAGTTCTCTATTTTACTCATCACTTCTGAGTCTCTCTTGGATATGTGTCTGCTCAACAGAGCCAAAATTTCCTGTGGCTATTTTAAGATTGATGACAGTTGCACAAAGAGCCAGTTAACCCATAGCAGCCTCATGTTATTTGTGTTCTTTAACAAATTTATTATAAAGAAGAAAGTGCATTGATTTTTATAATATTTCTCTTTCAGTTTGTTCTGAAAAGGGGCATTTGTTATCTCTAACATTTGATGCATTCACTATAACATTTGTGAAATACAAGTGATAAAATTTGGAGACTAAATAATCCCTGGATATAAATGCTTTGTTTAGAGCTACAGACAATAAATTTACAAGAATGGGTATGTTTGGATATATTATTTTGCACTTACGATTTTTTCCTACTTACTAGATTGAGGGTTTGTTACAAAAGGGTGTTTTTCATGGATGAATATACAGCCAGATAAAGAAATACATAGGATGAGGCCCAGATAGATGCTGAACACAAGAGCTTCTGTCCCTTAGAATTCGGGTATGCCACCCTCTGGTACATGGACATGCTTTTTTTGTTTGTTTTGTTTTGTGGTAAAATGCACTGAACATAAAATTTACCATCTTAACCATTTTAAAATGCGTAGTTTGGTGGTGTTAAATATATTTTCATTGTGCAACCATTATCAGCACTCATTTTGCAAAACTGAAACACTATACCCATGAAGCAGTAACTCTCCATTATCCTCTACCACCAGGCTCTGACAAGTACCATCATGCGTTGTCTTTAAATACCTCATATAAGTGGAATAATGGAGTGTTGGCCTTTTTGTGATTGACTTATTTCACTTAGCATAGCATCCTCAAGTTTCATTCATATTGTAGCATATTGCAAAATTTCCTTTTAAGGCTACATAATATTCTATTTGAATATTTGTACAAATATTCTATTTGTACACCAAATTTTGCTTATCCATTCATCTGTCAATGGAAACTTGGGTTACTTCCATATAACTCTTTAAGACTCTACTTTCAATTCTTTTGACCCAGAAGTGGGATGATAGAGTATATGATAATTCTGTTACTAATTTTTTTGAGGAGCTACCATAGTGTTTTCCATAGTAGCTGTACTATTTTTCATTTCTATCAACAGTGCACAGTGATTCCAACTTTTCAACACTTGCTGTTTTTCGTGATTTGATTGTAGTTATCCTTGATAGGTGTGAAGTGGTAATTCATTTGTACATTGTTTTTTTAAAATGTTTTTTTATTGTATTGAGAAATAATTGATATACATTAATGTATAAGTTGAAGGCATACAACATAATGGTTTGATTTATAATTTTGTGAAACAATTACAATGGGCTTAGTTAACATCCATCATCTAATACAGATACAAGTTTTTAAAAATGTGCTTTAGATTTGCATTTCTCTAATGATTAGTGATGTTAAGCATCTTATAGGCTTGTCAATTTGTATATCTGCTTTAGAGATATGTCTGTTTAAGTCCTTTGCCTATTTTTCAAGTGGTTTTGTTGTTGTTGAGTAGATCTCTATACATCCTACATATGCACATTTAAAATTTTTTCATGAAGTCCAATTTGTGTTATATTCAAGAATTAATTGCCAAATCCAATGTTGTAAGGCTTTTGTCCTTGTTTTCTTCTAAGAGTTGTATAGTTTTTGGTCTTAAATGTAGGTCCTCAACAAATTTTGAGTTAATTTTTCTATATTAGGTAAGGGTCCAACTTTACGCTTTGCCTCAACATCCAGTTTTTCCATCCAGCACCATTTGTTGAAAAGACTGTCTTTCCCCAACTGAGTGGTTTGGGTACCCTTGTAAAAAATTATTTGACCATATATATGAGTGTTCATTTCTGGCCTCTCTTCTATTCCAGAGCCCTATATACCTGTATTAGTTTATCTTCATTTAAAGTAATTATGAATAGGTATGGAATTACTGCCATGTTTTAATTGATTTCAGACTTTTTTGTAGTTCTTCTGTTTTTTTCTTCTCTTCCATTATCATGATGATTTTTTATGGTGTTAAATTCAGGTTCCTTTCTCTTTTTCTTCTGTGTATCTACTTTAGGTTTTGTTTTGTTTTGTTTTTGTGCTTACCATGAGGCATACATATACACACAGTCTGTTTTGAGTAGAAAGCAACTGAAATTTGGACACTTTCTAAAGCTTTGTATTGTTACTTCCTATCCCCATGTTTTATTTTGTGCATTAACAAATTAGTGTACTTCATTTTTTCTCACTATATTTATCTTTTAAAGTTTTAACAAGCTTTATAAGTAACTAACATACCATCTTTACATTATTCTAAATTTTACTATACATTTACCTATATCAGTGAGATTTATAATATCATGTTTTTCTGTTACTAGTTAGCACCCTTTTCTAAGGCTGGTCTAGTGATGATAAATGTGCTTGTGTGGAAAACCTTTTTTCTCCCCTTTCCTGATATATGTATTCTTGGTTAGAATTTTTTTTCCTCAGCTTTTGAAAATATTGTGGAACTCCCTTTCAGCCTGTGAGGTTTCTGATGAGTAATTTGCTGATAGCTCTATGGATTTTTAAAAAGATTTTATTATATTTTAGAGCAAGTGGGGGGAGGGTAGAGGTAGAGAATCTCAAGCAGACTCCATGCTGAGTGCAGCCCAGTGAAGAGCTTGATCTCATGACCCTCAGATCATGACCTGACCTAAAACCAAGAATCAGATGCTTAACTGACTGAGCCATCCAGACACTCCTCTGGAGGTTTCCTTTTAAGATCCTTCCTTGTCTTTAACCTTTGGAACTTTAAATATATTGTGTCTCAGTGTGGGTATCTCTGGGTCCATCTAATTTGCACTTTATTTGCTTCCTGGATCTGTGGTCTGTTTCCTTTTCCTTATTAGGGAAGTTTTCAGTCCCTTTTCCTCTCTCTTCTCTACCTGGGACCCCTGTAATGCAAATGTTGGGTTGCTTGATGTTGTCCCATAAATCTCTTAAACCATCTTCATTTCTTTACTCTTTTTTTCTCTTTTTGCTGCTCTCATTGGGTAAGTTCCACAGGCCTTTCTTGCATTTTCATTGGGGACATATTCCTGAGTCTTCATATTGCTTGACTCTCTGCATTTGTTTTTATGCAATACATAAAATAGCCACCTTTCTTAGTTAACAAGGGTACCACAAGATGAGAAAATTATGGGCCAGTATCATCCTGAACATATATGCAAACTGAAATCAATGAAACATGACCAAGTGTGAATTATTCCAGGAATGTAAGGATGATTCAACATCTACAAATCAGTCAACATGATATATCATATTGACAAAGTGTAGAATAAGAAAATATATGATCCCAATAAGTACAAAAAACATTTGGCAACATTTAACATCCATTTAGGATAAAGAAAAAAAACTCAAAGTAGGTGAAGAAGAACATACCTTAACATAATAAACACCATATATGACAAGCCCACAGCTAGCATTGTACTCAATGGTGAAAAGCTGAAAGTGTTTCCTCTAAGATCAGGAACAAAACAAAAATGCTCACTTTTATACTTCAGTCAACATAGGCAAGTAAAAGGAATAAAAGCACCCAAATCATAAAGAAAAAATTGTCACTATTTCCTAAAGACTCAATTAAAAAATGCTGGAACTAAAAAGAATTTATTAAAGTGGCAGGATACAAAATTTAAAAAAAAATTGTTACATTTCTATCCATTAATACCTATCAAAAAGAAATTTAGAAAATAATCCCATTAGCAACTGCATTAAAAAGAATAAAATGCCTAAGAATAAATTTAACAAAAGAGGTGAAAGACCTATACACTGAAAACTGTAAGGCATTAAGGGGAAAAAAATTTGAAGACATAAATGGAAAGGTACCTGATGTTCTTGGATTGGAAAAATGTTAAAATGTCCATACTACTCAATGCAATCTAAAGAATACAAACAATCCCTATCACAATTCCAAAATGGCATTTTTCATATACATAGAACAATCCTAAAATTTGTATAGAACTACAAAAGACAATGAATAGCCAAAGTAATCTTGAGAAAGAAGAACAGAACTGGAGACATCACACTTTCTGAATTCACATTATATTACAAAGCAATAGCTATTAAAACAGTATGGTATTAGCACAAAACCTGACACATAGACTAATGGAACAGAATAGAAAGATGGGAAATAAACTAACACTTACATGGTCAACTAATAAATGACAAAAAAATAAAGAATATAAAATGGAAAAGGATAGTGTGTTTGATAAAGAGTGCTGGAAATCTGGACAGCCACATGCAAAAGAATGAAATTGAACCATTATCTTACACTGTACACAAAACCCAATTCAAATAGATAAAGACTTGAGTGCAATACCTGAAGCCACAAAACTCCTAAAAGAAAATGTAGGCAGTAAGACTTTTTACGTGGGTCTTAGTCATGAATTTTTGGATTTGACATTTTAGAACCAAAGGCAGCAAAAGTGAAAATAAACAAATGAGACTACATCAATTTAAAAAGCTTCTGCACAGCAAAGGAAAACATCCATCTCCACCTATGGAATGGGAGAAAATGTTTACAAATGATATATATAAAATATTAATATGAAAAGCAGACTCAGAACTCATATAAGTCAATAGCAAAAGCCTAACAGTCTGGTTTAAAAAAAATAGACAAAGTATCTGAACATTTTTCCAAAGAAGACAAAGATGTCTAACAAACACATGAAAATATCTTCAATATCACCAATCATTAGGGAAATGCAAACCAAAATCACAGTGAGATATCACCAGTCTGAATGGCTAGTATCAAAAAGACAAGAAATAACAAGTATTGGCAAGAATGTGGAGAAAAGGAAACACTTATACACTGCTGGTGGGAATGTAAATTGTTACAGCCACAATGGAAAGAGTATGAGGTTCCGCAGAAAATTAAAAAATAGAATAACCAGATGATCCAGCAATTCCACTTCTTAGTGTTTTCATTGTCTTCACATAAATACTAACTCAAAATATATATGCATATTTTGTTCATTGCAGTATTATTTACAGCTACCAAGATATGGAAGCCATCTAAATATCCCATGCTATAAACATATACACACATGTATGTACATATACACACATATATGTACACATACACACATATACATGCACCCATACACAAAATGGAGTATATTTAGCCATGAAAAAGAAGGAAATCTTGTCAAGATTTCCTAGAAATCTTGGCCCACAAGGATGGACCTTGAGGGCAACAGACTAAGTGAAATAATTCAAAGAAAGATCTCCACTCATATGCGGAATCTAACAACAAATACAAAAAGTTGTACAGAAAACAGAATTGTAGGATTGGAGGATGTAGAAGTCAAAGGGTATAAACTTCCAATTATAAAATAAATGTCATGGGGATGTAACTTATAGTATGCTATATAGTTAATATTAACTTTTGCATATTTGAAAGTTGCTAGGAGAAATGATCCTAAAAGTTCTCATCACAAGAAAAAAAACCTACATTAGTGGTAGATGTTAACTGGACTTATTGTAATCATTTGCAATACAAACAAATATCAAATCATTATGTTATATACCTGAAATTAATATAATATATAATTAATATGTCAATTATATTTCAAAAAGATAAAGCTGATTATTTTTAGTTTTTTGTCCACAGATGGGTTCTTGGTACTTGTACTTTAGCCAGGGCAGTGTTTCAATGTAGAGGACGATCCTATTTATGACACTATTTGACATTCTACAACAAACAAGCAAATATTCCTTCAGTCACTGTGACAATCAAAAAACCTTGCTATATTTGCAGTCACTTTCCTAGTTTAAGACCATTCCTTTTAATGAAAGAGGATGGTTATAAGGATAGTAAAAAAAAAAAAAAAAATTGTTTTGAAAATAGTAAAGAATACATTTTAGAAGAATTGAAGAACAAAGGAAAAATAGATGAACTTCATAGAAAACTTCATATTAATGCCAATGAATTCTATTTTAAAAATAACAAAAGTTACATGTTTTAAAAACACATACCCAGATATAATTTCTTTTAAAAATAACACTAGAAAGACATATGTTTTAATGATTCCTAGGCTAGAAAAGTTAATGGGAACTTGAAGAGATCCAACACAATCAGAAAAAGTTGATCTCATGGGAAGCCTGGAATTAATAACCTAGAGAACCAAGATTTTAAAAAGTGTCAAAGTTGCACATAGAAGATTAACAAAAAGCCAATTGGGAAACCACTGTTTAAAGATTGGGACAACTATAGAATAAAATTACATATAATTTGGAGAGCTTAAATACTGAAATAATTATTGGGTAAATTTCAAGTTGATTCTGTTATTAAAATACAGATGTTGCTTGTGTCCTGGGGAAGATACTTAAGAAATATACGGAATTAGGAATCTAAGGAAGTTAAAGGGGAGGGGTATGATATAAAACTAAAGGGAAATAGGGAAGGCCACAATTAGTAGAAACAAATCACAGGCTGGATATTAGAATGAGGGAATTTCCTCTAGATGGAATAACTCTACCCAGGAGAAGTAAGATCTTTTTGAACAATAAGTGGTAGCTCATGGCCAGACCAGCTGTGTGACAAATGCATAAGAAATAAAACAAAGAAATTGTAACATGATAAAAGAATGCTTAAACACTGAAGTGGCCTATAACAGTTTAATGGCATAAAAGTTAGTGGCCTTTGTTCTTTGTATTTCTGATGTGTTTACTCAGAGCAGATGGTGCTTATCGCCGAATTTTAAGCACACATCTCTAAAGACCTGGGGAAACACTGGGGAGCTGTGTTCACATTTTATATATGATGTGTATTGCTTCCTAGCGGTTCAGTAGTTAACCAAGATAACTTAAACAAAATCTGAGTAATCAATTTTCTAACTTTGCTCAAAATGAATACTCTCAGCTAATGCATAACTCTTATGTTTTAAATCCTTTATTTTTGCCAGTTCTATATAGTTAAATTTGGAGATGTACCCTGGCATGCTAAGAATACTAGCATGTTTAAGTTTCTAGATAGGGAACAAGAATACAAATAAAAGAAACCCAAAAGGTAAACCCTCTTTCCAAGGGACAGAAAAAAAGTAGAATAAATAGATGGAAATCAGGGCCTTGAGAAACTGAAGATATTAATGAATGATTGGATGGGTTAGAACACCATTTTGTGGGAGGAAATCACTGGGGTTATTCACATTATAAAGCTATGAACATTGTCAACAGAATTATCTGTTATAAATGTAAATTACTCCACTCTCAGGAGAAATCGGAAGTTAAGACTAATTATATAACAGATAAACCTGATTCAAGAGAAAGCAGAGTATGGCTTGGTAGATCGAATGCCTGGCTGTTGATTTTGGCTGAGTTCATTATCTCAGGGTCCGGAGACTGGGACCCACATTGGGCTCCATACTCAGTGGGGAGTCTGCTTGAGTTTCTCTCTCCTCCTTCCTCTGCCCCTCTCCCACACTCTTCCTCCCCCTCTCTCCCTAAAATAAATAAATCTTTAAAAAAAAAGAGCATAGTCCTATGGTTCTGGAACTTTGCTAGGTCAGGGGTATCTACCTTATACTCAGAGGATGGGGAACAAATAGGACAATACTGGGGTTTTATTTTCCGTGGTTTAAAGCATCCTTCTTTTTAAGACTGAAAAATCTTAGAGGTTGTGAATTCTGGGACTATCCACTTCAAAGCAATCACTTTAAATTTGAATGTGGAATAAGTACATTTGTGAGATCATCTTAGCCTAATGAGTGTTACGAGTCTCAATTAAGAATTATCATAGTTTTGAGCAATAGACAAACTGATAGAAGTTGAATTATGTCATACCCATTCTCTTGTGGATCCACAATTATTAAATCTCTGGGCAGTGAGGAGAGATTTCAGATGAATACCATCTGAAAAAATGCTGAGTCTGGGCCCCGTATTTAGGTAGTTGGTAAACACCCATATAGGTGGAACTTCTAGGAGGTCCTCTAATAAACCAAAAACAGTATAGTATGCCTTAATAATTAATAATTGAAATAGATATTAAGAAAAAGACTGCTATGCCTTGCTTCTGTACTATATATTGACTCAATCTGTCTATACAAAAGCTAGATTGAACAGTAGAGACTTATGGTCAATTTTAGGTAGGGTAATCATAAATCCCAGTTTGCCTGGACTATCTTGTTTTATGTTGTTTCCATATGACTATAATTATAGCCATGTTTTACTTTTAGAAGGGTCCCTCTCTGGAAAAAAGATCATATAGTTACCACATAATTATAGAGGATGGAAAGCAAATATCAAACATAATTTCCTCCATCGTAGCTGGAGACTTTTATAATGGAACTTTATAAAAATGTTAGATTTTTATAAATGAGAAAAAGATTTAGATTTAGAAAATAAAATTTGTATGGCAGTACAAAATCACACTTTGGGGCAAGTGCATGTACCCCTGAAAGAGATATACAGTGGATGTACTTGATATTCTTCAAGTTTTCTTATGCATGTCAGGAAAATCTCAATAGATGTTGGAGAAGAACATCAAGGATAAAATTTTTTATTAATATCCACATTGAAAGATAAAGATAAAAAAAATGGAAAGCTACATTAGAGACTTAAAGATGGTTCTCTGAAAGTAAATGGGAAAGAGGCAAGTGATATCTGAGAATTAACTGTCCTGGAGGAAAAAAGATCAGGACAAAGAGAATTTAATTAGGTCACTGCTTAAGCCAGCAGGGAAATATCTACCATTATTTCTGTTTTTACTAGATTCTGTCAGGAATTTAAACACAACACACTGAAATAACTCTGCCTAAAGACCCAGGTTATATCTGATACTAAGATTGGAGAATCCATTGTAGAATAATGGAAGGCAGTTTTCTTGGAAAAGTATATATACTTTTTAGAACCAAAATATGCTTCAGCTGAGATACATATACTGATGTTTATTTCTTTAGATGCAGAGGATGTTACAGAAAAGGCCTTTGGATAGGCTTTAAACTATATTCTCTCAGTTATAAACAAAATGGAAATTCTGTCCTTTTTCTACGTCTGAGTTGGTTTTAAGTTTAAAATGGGGGAAATTGGCATACTTACTATACCCTCTCAAATACAACACTGATCCACATGTATTTTTAAAATCCTGGTTTCTAGAATATTTGTCATTGCAGCCACAGTGTCTAGTGTAGGAATGGGAATATAGTACTGTTTATTGGAATACTGCATTTATTTCACCACATTTAAATTTATTTTAATCATTATAATAGCTTTCTAGATGAAAAGCCTCTTTTAACAAAATGGCAAACTGTGGTTTCATAAGTTAAGTGACAGAATTAAATCCATGTCTTCTCCCAATTTTTAATCCCTCTTCTCCATGCCAGGTTCTGTCTTCACAGAGAAAGGAAGCACGATAATCACTTGCTAAATAACCCAGCAATTGGAAAGTTTTTTTTAAAGTTTTTATTTTAATTCTATTTAGTTAATATATGGTGTTATATTAGTTTCAGGTGTGTATTTTGGAAAGTCTTAACACCAGATTAAGAAATCTAAAATTATGTTGATTCGTTATTAAGAGTCACTGAGGTGAATCACATAATTTAGAATATAGTAGATTAAAGTTTAGAGGCCATTTGGAAGGCTGATGCATACTGTTCTGGTACATGAAGTTATAGGGAACCTGAATTAGGTTGGTGACAATAGAAATGGAAAATGATAAGGGTTCTAATATATTTTTAATTAAATATTAAAATATTGTCTGTGTATTATTAATTTTAGTCTGGATTTACATTCTGTCTTTGTTACCAAGAAATCCATCCAAATAATTATACAGTCCCAGATTACCCACAAAAACACCTAACAGATGCCAGTAAGTGATCTATTTACTCACTAGAAATCTACGAGTGAAACCATGGAGTAATGTCAATTCTCAAAGGCGTTCTCCCATTTCTAAAATAGTGCCAAGATTATAGTTTAACAGCAGTTTAAAATTAACATGAACCATTAATCTTCTTTCTCCATAAGGCACCACTTTGGTTTTGCTACTCCTCTGCTAGAAAGCCATCTAAGGTCCCTATATCTTCCAAAACCCATAATTGTTTATCATAATGTGCGCCCAACTGAAATTTTATACCTATTAATTCTAGTCCCTTTTACAAAGTTGATAAAACTAAGGAAAAAAGAAAGGGATCATCATATTATATTGTATCCTAACTTCTATCTTCATATCTTTTCTAATTGGGATCCCATTTTTAATTCTACATCTGTAGGATTTCCTTGTGTCTTGATATCTTTCATTTTTTTTTAATTCATAAGAATTAAATAGGTGATAAATAGTGAGACACGATAATGTCTGAGATGTTAGGCATTCAAATGTTACCCATTATCAGTATTATTATTTTGGCTGGTAGGTCTGATCCAAGAAGTAGTATTTCTTAAAGTACAGAAACTACAGAGTTTTCCTTCGAGTATTTTGTAAGTTAATTAACTAAGTTGTTACTGATACCATATCTTTTGTTGTGAGGTGTCTGAAACAAGAGACAGACATGGGTAATTTAGTTTTAGAGCAGCTAAAGATATTAGACCTGATTTCTGTAAGCAACACATCAGTGAGTCAGAGGGAATTCCATTCTAACAGCTATTTAAGATATGTGAAGGAGAAGATAATTCTGACTCTTGAGGTCTTTATTTTTGTTGTATAAGGAAGCTTAAAGTCACATCCTAGCTGACATAAATTTACTTCTGCTGACTTAACAATTTCATATTAGAAATGAAATTCAGTAGCTCGCACTAATTTTTTAACACTAAAGATAGGTAGTAACTAAAACAGTAGATAGATTAAGTAGTTTGATACTAAGGATCCTTAAAAATAATCTATTGAATATAATGGATATATCTTGAGCAGAAATATTGCTAACTGGGCAGCGAGGTATTTTATAAATCATCTACTGGAATGTAACCTTCTCATTTCAAGTTAAAAAAAAAAAACTTGCTGTTTCAACTTTTAACTATTGAGAACAAACTGATGGTTACCAGTGGGGAGGTAGGTGGGAGGATGATGAAATAGCCAGTGGGGATTCAGGAGTGCACTTATCTTGAGACACACTGGGTGATGTATGGAATTGTTGAATCATTATATTGGACATCTGAAATTAACACTGTATGTTGACTGTACTGGAATTAAAATTTTAAAAATACAAAAGGTTTTTTAAAATCTTGCTATTTCATGTCAGTTTAATGTTTGTCTTCTTATTATACAACATTAGATCTGTTCAACGCCAACTAGTATGACCTAACTCATACTTTTTTTTTTCTCATTTTGATCTGTAAGCAAATTATATTATTTAAAGAGGTTAAGTGCTATACAGTCATTCATAAGAGACCTAATTTTAGTTAATAAGTTAATTCTACATAAATATTTGCATTCTGAGATTTACTTGGCAGACAATACATGTGAACATCTTTAGAATTGTATCAAAAAATGATTTGGTGCACTGGGAGACTATTTTTAAAAGAATGAATACATTTGAAAAAATAAAATATCTATTTATAATAAGTGGTTTGAAAATACAGAAAGATAATCTAGGTGCCGACTGAGATCCTCCCTCTTGGGACACTTTCAACTACAGAAAGGCAATAAAAATATAGTAGGCTGGTTGATGATCACAAAGCTTTGAGAGACAACCAAGAGCAATAAGGTTCATCTCCTACACGAGGCCATTCTTTCAAGATTGGGAGATGTGGCTGCTTTTTTTCTAATGCATAGAAATTAACACAGTCCAAAAAAATGTGAAGAAACAGAGGAACATGTTTCAGATGAAAAAGCAAGATAAAACCTCAGAGAAAGAACTTAGTGAAGATAAGTGTTCAAAACAGTGGTTATATAAATGATCACTGAGCTTGGGAAAATAATGAAAGAATAAGTGAAAACTTAAAGAGAAAATTTTAAATTATGAAATAGTCACAGAGTTGAAGTATACAATTGAACTAAAATACAGTAGAATTCAACAGCAGACTGAATGAAGAAGAAAAAAATCAGTGAATTCAAAAACAGGGCAGTGGAACTCACCCAATTAAGAGCAGCAAAAAGAAAAAGGAATGAAGAAGTGAAGATAGCATAAGGGATTTATGAGACAACATCAAGCAAACTCCCATTTACATTATAGGGGACAGAGAGGGAGAAAAGAGAAATCAGGAAGAAAATTTACTTGTAGAAATTATGGCTGGAAAAAAAAGAAAGAAAGAATGGCTGAAATGAGCCCAGAGACACCCATTATACTTAAAAACAGAGAAGCTTAATAAGTTTTTTCTCCTGTAACTTTTATAAGAAGGGAACCCCCATAAGACTTTCAGATTATTCTATCAGATTATATATGTGTGTGTATATATATATATATATATATATATATATATATAATCAGAAAGTCTGCAAGCCAAAAGAGTGACAAAATATATTGAAATGCTGAAAAACAAAACTTCTGCCCAACAAAATATTCTAATCAGCAAAACTGTCCATCAGAATTGAAGGAGAGATAAATAGTTGTCTAGTAAACAAAAACTCAAATTGTTCTTTACCACTAGACTGGCATTGTTAGAAATGTTGAAGGGACTTCTTTGAGCTCAAATGAAGGGACAATACTTAGTAACAGGAAAACATGAAAATATAACTCTCACTGGTAAAGAAAAAATATATGGTAAAATTCAGAATAATCTAATGTAAACATGGTACATTAATCACTTATAAAGCTAATATGAATCAAAAAGTAGTAAAAATAATAACTACATAGTTAATGGATATACAAGATAAAATATGTAAATTATGTCATCAAAAAATGTAAACATTAGCATATAATCAATCTCAACTTGTTAGAAACAAAACATAGGCTGTTCTAAGTTGTTTATGTAAGCCTCATGGTACACACAAAGCAAAAATTTATAGTAGATATACAAAAGTTTTTTTTAATTATTTGTACTAACACATAATTTATTATTTGCCCCAGGGGTACAGGTTTGTGAATCATCAGGCTTACACACTTCACAGCACTCATCATATCACATACCCTCCCCAAAGTCAAAGGAGTCTAAGCACCACTACAGAAAATCATCATCACAAAGGAAGAGAGCAGGGTGAAAGGAACAAAGAAACACAGGAGTTTGAAAACAATAAGAAAATAGCATTAAGTCTGTACCTACCAGTAAATACTTTAAACGTATTACATTCTCCAGTCAAAAGGCAAAGAATAGCTGAATGGATTTAAAACACAACCCATTTATAACCTACCTAAAAGAGACTGATTTCAGATGTAAAGATACACACAGAATGAAACTGAAGGGTAGAAAATGATTTTCTATGTAAATGAAAACCAAAAGAGAGCTGGAGTCACCATACTAATATCAGACAAAATAGACTTTAAGACAAAGACTGTAATAAGAGACATAGAAGAACATTATATAATAAGGGCTCAAGAGAATATAATAATATAATATTTGTGAATTTATGCACCCAACACAGGACTGCCTAAATATATAAAGTAAATACAAACAGATCTGAAGAGAGAAATAGACCACAATATAATAATAGCAAGAGGGGCTCAGTACCCTCATTTAATCAATGGATAGACTATTCAAATAGAAAATCAATAAGGAAATATTGGCCTTAAATGATATAATATATCAGATAGACTTAACAGTCATATATAGAATGTTGTATTCAGAGGTAACAGAATATATATTTTTCTCAGGCAAATGTAGAACATTCTTTAGGATAGAGCATATGTAAGACCACAAAACAATCAAAACCAGACAAAGACATTATGAAAAAAAAAAAAAGCTATAGGCAAATATCTCTAATGAACATAGACACAAAAATCCTTAACAAAATATTACCAAATTTAATTCAATAATACATCAAAAGGATCACACATTGTGATAAAGTAGGATTATTCCAGGTTTGATATCTGCTAATCAATGTGATACACCACATTAACAAAGAATGAAAATTATGATCTTAACAGATGTCAAAAAGCATTTGACAAATTTCAGCATCCATTTATGATAATAACTCTCAACAAGGTAGGTATAGAAGAAATGTATCTCAACATTAAAAGCCATAAGGATAAGCCAAAGAAACTGAAAACTATAAGACATTGATGAAGGAAATTAAAGAAGATACAAATAAATGTTAAGTTATTCCATACTCATGGATTGGAAGAATTAGTACTGTTAAAATCTACCCATTCAATGAAAACCCTATCAAAATTCCAATGGCACTTTTCACAGAACTTTAACAAGCAATCCTAAACTTTGTATGTGACCACAAAAGATTGAGTAGCAAAGCAATCTTATGAAAGAATAACCATAGTATCACGTTCCCAAATTTCAAGGTATACAACAAACACATAGATCAATAGAACAGAAACAGGAGCCCAGAAATAAACCCATATATACAGCCACTTAATTTATGACTAAGGTGCAAAGAATATGCAATGGGAAAAAGGCAGTCTTTTCAATAAATGGTGTTGGGAAAACTAGACATCAACATACAAAAGAATAAAATTATACTGCTGTCTTACACCATATACAAAAACTAATTCAAAATGGACTAAAATTTTGAATATAGTACCTGCAGCCATAAAACCCAGAAGAGAACATAGGTATTAAGCTCCTTGGCATTGGTCTTGGTGATGATTTTCTGGGTGTAACTCCAAAAACAATGACAATAAAAGCAAAAATAAACAAGTGGGATGATATCAAATCAACGACAGAACAAAAAGTCAACATACCAAATGGGAGAACATATTTGCAAACCATAGGTCTGAAAAAAGGTTAATACAAAAAATGTATAAGTAACTCATACAAATCAGCAGCAAGACAAACAAAAGCCAACAATCTTATTTAAAAATGGTCAGAAGATATAAATACATTTTTTCCAAAGACAAGCAGATGCCCAACAGATACATGAAAAAATGTCCAACATCACTAATCATCAGGGGAGTAAATATCAAAACCACAAGGAGATATCACTTGATAGCAATTAGAATATCTAATATCAAGGGGCGCCTGGGTGGCTCAGTGGGTTAAGCCGCTGCCTTTGGCTCAGGTCATGATCTCGGGGTCCTGGGATCAAGTCCCGCATTGGGATCTCTGCTTAGCGGGGAATCTGCTTCCCCCTCTCTCTCTGCCTGCCTCTCTGCCTACTTGTGATATCTCTCTGTCAAATAAATAAAATCTTTAAAGAAAAAAAGAATATCTAATATCAAAAAGATTAAAAGAGTTGGAGTTGGTGAGGGGGAAAGAGAATGCTTGTGCACTGTTGGCAGGAACATAAATTATCCAGTCACATTGGAAAACAGTATGGAAGTTCCTCAAAAATTTAAACTAGAACTACCATATGATCTAGCAACTAACTCAAAAAGTTTTTCCCATGTTCATTGCAACATTTAAATAGCAAGCTATAGAAACAACCTAAGTGTCCATTGAGGGATGGATGGATAAAGATGTGGCATATATACATATGCAATGGAATATTGTTCAGCCATAAAAAAGGTTATCTTACCATTTGTGACAACTTAGAAAAAATTGCAAAGATAGTACAGGTTCTGTTTACCCTACTCAAATTCACCCAATGTTTATATTTTGCCCTATGCTTTTCTACTTTGTTTTGCCTTGTAAATATTCATTTTTCTGAATCATTTGACACTAAGTTGGAGATAACATGGCCTCTTTAATCCTAAATATTTTATTTCTGATTTCTTAAGAACAAATATTCTCAAAAACCATAAGACAACCACCAAAATAAAAATTGTTAGTAGTATAATCCTGCTACTTAATCCAGAATCCACATTCATATTTTATCAGTGGTCTCAGTAATGTTTTTCATAGCTGTTATATTTTCAAGTTCAGGATCTAATCTAAGAACACACATTGCATTTAGGTATTCAGTCTCATTTAGTTGACATTATTCTGAAAGAGTTCCACAGGCTTTAACCTTTTTTTTTTTTTTGAGGGGGGGTTGGTGATGTGAAAAGTGGAGAGTAATTATTTTGTAGAATGTCCCTCAATTGGAATTTTTCTGATACTTCTTCATGATTAGACTTAGATTATGCATTTGGGGGGCAGGGAATATGACAAAAGAAAGGTGAAGTGAAATCCTTCTAATGGCATTTCAGGAAAAACATGATACCAATGTATCCCAATTAGTAATAATGCTAACTTCTATTATGTGGTTAAGGTGGTGATGGTATCTGCCTGTGGAGGGTTCTCTGTTATAAAATACCACTTTTCTCCTTTGTTCTTAAGTAATGTGTAGGGAGATATACTTTGATTTTATGCAATTATTCTATTCATTTAATTTTCACCCTCCTGTTTTAGTATCTTCTGATGATTTTCTAACATCAGATTTGTTTTCTCTCATTTTTTTTTAAACTTGGCATTCAGCTTCAATAAAAAATACACCAATGCTTATATGAAAATCACTACAGACTTATGGAATATTGTTTCTTGAATGAGTTAAAATCCATTGTTCTCATTATTTACATTAATGGTCCTAGATTGAGCATTGTGAATCCCCTCAAGATGGTGATTTCTGTTTCCTTGTCACATGTACTGTAATAACAGTACCTTCCCTTCCTCAGCTCTAAAATCAGTCTTTTCTCCAAGGAATCTTGGTTCTTTTTAATGGAGAATGGTATTCAGGAACCACTGACTTCTAGTTTTTTGCCTTGTTTTTGGTGTGTAACTGCCTATAGAGCTTCTCAAAAGACTGAGCAAGGAAAAAATAAATATACCCCCTTCCCTAGGTGTGGTATTTCATTAGAGAGACTATGCTGAGACTTATCCTCTGTTACTGTTCTAGAAATAATTAGGAAAGTTGGGGTTGTTAAGAATGGCAAGCTTCATCTTTCAAGGTGCTTGCCTTATCTGAGGACTTTGCATATGATTCTTTGTTTTGGACAAATCAGTTTGTTCATTGCAATAGACTAAAGGAAAAGTAGCTGTGATTCATCATGATATAAAGAATTTAAAATGAATTTTTTTTTCTTTCTGGAGTATGGAATTCAAAAGATATTTTCTCTGAGTATTTAGAAACAGAATTTCAGTTTTTGAAAGTTCCAGAAATGACCCTGAAAATTGTCTTATTTTACATATAAGTTTATTTACTAAGGCACAGAAAGTTTTGTTTATGGTTTTGGATTTTTTTTTTTCCTGAGGATTTTTTTTTAATTCTTATTTTATTTTTTTTTCTTTAAGCTTTTTTATTTAAACATATAATGTAACCCCCCCACCCTCTCCC